>SNQJ01S0026938.1:83781-121518 GCA_010110895.2 Picea sitchensis
AACATACCGAACTTGGGGGGAACACCGGCCACTACAATATCCATGACCACACTTTTCATGGGTAGTTGAAACAGAGTCACAACCAGATCCTTAATAACCCCAAGACACTGAACTCTCCTGGAGTCAAAGGAATAGAGGTCATGATAGGCTCGAGTGACTTCTAGTCCTAACTCTTCCATGACAATTTTGGGCATGTGGTTGTGAGAAGCCCCTGAATCCATCAAGTAGTTGTGCAACACTTTATCATGTATGTTCAGGGATGTGTAGAAGGGAGGGGATGAATCATCTCTATCTTCTACCATGGGACCTAGGATAACTGCTGGATTTTCATCTTGGAGATTTATGGAGTCTGTGGGAAGGCATGAGGCTTCAAACTGTAAAATCTCAGAGAAGTGTTTTTTAAATTCTTCATGTTTAATTAGCTCGGTGAGGGGCACATGGATTCTGATCTTTTGAATTTCATGCTCAAAATTAAAAGAAGATGTAGGCTTTGGGATTTCTCTTATTTTAGGAACATGATTATGGACAGTGGGAGAGAGGGGTTGGGCCTTCTTACCTCTGTGAGCATATGCTACTTCATTAGCAGGTTTCTTTGTTCTAGTGGATCGCTTAGGAATATCAGGTGTTGCTGTCTTTTTGTCGGACCTCAGGTTATACCTGCCTCGGCCGCTGTTAGCCTTGTCTCCCTTGCTCAATTAATTTAGTTGACTATCCATGAGAGACTCCTCATATACTGATTGAGTCAGATGAGGAAAAGGGGGAGTCTCTCCAAAGCAATGGATCTTAGGCTCAAGCTCGTCTGCTTCCCCTTCTTCATCTTTGGCCACAAAATTGTTCTGTAAAGGAGCCTGAATTCTTTGGTCTTCTCTGTCTCTTCCCCTTTGTCTATTCATAATTGGGGGAGTGATATTGTTTGGCCTCCTGAAACCTCCTTTGTTTTCGGCGCTCTGAGGGCCCTTGTTCATTTGCTTCCTTTCCACCTTTAGTCTCTCCATCTCTTCAGATAGAAACTTCATCATCTGGGTCAGTTGATCCACTTGAGCGTGAGGCAACGATGGGCCGGAAGTTGAGGCTTCAGACCTTCCCTTTATTCTGTCCGCGTCAGCCTTGTTCCTCAGTCTGTCAGCTGCTAATATGTTGGATTCCACCTCTATGGCCACATCTTTCATATGAGCTAAGGAGGTGGCTCTTCTTTCTCTCAATAAAAGGCATAAATCAGGGTCAAATGCACCAGCATAGGAAATTTGAGCAGAGGCTTCTGAGGGCTTTATCTCTGTAGGAATCTTATTATACATCTTATTGAATCTTTTGGAGAAGTCAGAAACATAATCTCCTTCCATTTTCTCCAGGGAACCAAACTCTGTCATGTAATACATGAAATCCTTCCGATCTCCCCACTGCCTCAAGAAAACATTATCCAGGGCTTCAATTCCAGCAATAGATCTGGGGGCCAATCCCCTAAACCATTTCCTTACCTCGCCATCCAGGCTCTGGATGAAGACTCTCATCCAGACATCTTCATTTTCAATGTTTAGGTTGTCTGCATAACTGTAGAAAGCGGCCAGGTGCTCTTCTGTAGTTACGTCCCCTTCCTCGGTGAACTTGCGCATGTACTTCAAGTAGTCTCCAGCAGGGAGAGGATTCATAGGATGGGGTAGGATTAAGGGAGCATACCTAGCAACGACGATGGAATCCATTCTATTCGGAGGGGGATTAGCACCAACCATAGGAATATTGGGTGGAGAAGAACTAGGAGGAGAAGGGGTTCACGAAGGGGCTACTGAGGATGAGTCTCGAAGTGGAGTGGGGAACAAGAGAGGATTCAAGGAGAAAGCTAACGAGTTGAAGTCAGCAGGTGTTCCTCTTTGTGCAGGAGTAGGGAAATCTTCTGTAGTCCTGGGTCCACTCCAAGGAACAACTTTAGTAGAGAGGGCAGTGACAAGGATTTCTCCCTCCAATCCCAGATCTTAAGGGGAAAACTCAGCAGGAACACTCCCAAAATTCAAGAAATGGGAAACCTCTGAAGGAGGTTGATTAAGAAATTGAGGAGAAAAAGGAGTTCTCACAGAAGGAGATGGCGGATTACCTGTTTCGGCGATGGAAACTTCTTCTGTAGAGCTCTTTCCTATTCTGAGAACCACCTCTGGGTCAGCTTCAGGTGTAGCTAGAGGCAGCTGTGGATGAGACCGCGTGTCTCTGCCTCTAAAAGCCACAATTAAGAGAACAATTTCTCCCCAACGGAGTCGTCACAATGGAGTCTACAGGTGCATAGAAACAATCTTGATAGTTCTGATATCTGATGCACCTTCAGAATCAGTTGATCATTGTCGTTCAATCCCGGGGAAATATTCAACTTCGTCCCCGGCAACGGCGCCATAAATGTTAGTGTCGGAAGTCACTCCTGGATTTCTTGCAGGAGCAGAGCCTGACACCCATCAATTTAATGTCAAGATTTGTTTGTAAAGGGATGATCAAATGGAGATAAAGGCTCGAGGAGATATCACTTTAAATCAGGGACTGGGTCTAGCATGTATGGGACAAAGGAGGTTTTGATCTAACTTCAGCCAGTGGGTTGATTAAAATATGAGCAGGTGGAAGACTTGGTAAGTAAGGTGAACAAACGGCTTTGGGAAACAAGATTACAGAAATTTACAGAAGAAAGACTCTGAATGCAAGATCCTCTTGGTTCAGGGTCTCAAGAAACTGAAAAGGGGACTTGACTGGATCCTCCATTTCCAAGTCACGCAGCGCTGAGAAAACACAAGGATTGATTAGAACAACGTAGATGCTACAGTGATCCTACATACATTATCCTATAACAATCACAACTCGACTGGACCCTCCAATTCCGAGTTGTTCTAACGTAGTATAACAAAGACGTAAAAGAAACTAGCATTCATAAGACAAGAAGTCTCCAAAATCCATACATAACCAGAGTATCAGTGCTTCATTAGAGATTTACAACCGGGAGCTCTGCTCAACCATCGATAGATACAAAAATGGCAAAAACACCTTCATATAGTCAAACAACAACTGCAATAAAAACGAGGCGTTGCATTAAAGGCTTTGCGTTTGCATGGCCTCTGACAATTTGCACCAACAATCTCTGAATGGTCATGCACCTACAGCAGACGCAATCGAACTTCTGACAGTTCCGTAGGTGAATCGACGTGCTCTTAACTCGTCGCCGGACCTTCCCATAATGGCGGAGGTGATGTCTAACCACCACCAACTGCCTTAATAACTGCTTCATCGGGATTGAAGATAGCCCGGCCAACTCGACACCCTTACGACGTGGAAGACCCTTTGCGCTGCCACCTGGATTAGCTGGACGACCTGATGAATGGGCGTGGAGACCAGCGCGAAGGATGGGGTGCATAATGGGAGTGGTGGCACCAACACTATGATGGTGAGGTATGAAGTGATGAGGCATGAGGGAAATATACATGGCGAAAGGCAGAAAGAGGAGGAGGCAGGTGATGAGATACAATGGGCACATTCTAATGGAGGCTACCATGGAAAGGGGCGGGACACATGGTAGGTGGTAAATGAATGATGAGATGGAGAAGGGACCACCTGGACTAAAGTGGTGATAGACAGATGACACATGGCAACAGGGGAGAGGCGGCTGAGAAAGATGACATAACGGGGAAAGGGCCCACCTTGGCTAAACGTAGAGCAGATGAGAGGGATGGGATCGTGAGAGCGTCGTTGATCTGGGCGCTTAGATCTCAGCCGTTGGGAAGTTGGGTGCCCGATTCCGGAGCCCCCCCCTCGGCTTAAAGGTATAAAGGCAGGGGGGGTCTAGAATTTCCTTGAGCGCCGTTGATCTGGGCGGTCCGATCAGGACCGTTGAAGAGATGCACCCTCGATTCCGGACCCCCCCCTCCATTTAAAGGTAGAAAGGCGGGGGAGGTCTGGAATCCTATATGCATCGTTGATCCGGGCGCGCGAATCTCTGCTGCCCAGACTTGCTTGTCGCTTACCATAGGCGCATTAACATTCCAAACTTAGGACAAGTGGGTTTTTAACCCATTCCTTTGCATTCTAACCCCCTTACAAGAAATATCGCTAACACCACCAATGGAAAGAATTCTTCCCAATGCTTTTGTTGGTCCATCACATACACTCACAACATGTCCTCCAAGGTCTGGTTCGCTCGTTCAGTCTGCCCATCAGTCTCTAGGTGATACGCCATACTGAAGTTAATTTGGGTTCCCAAGGGCTCTTGGAAACTCATCCAAAATCGTCCAGTAAACACGGATCCACAGTCGGATATAATCCTCTTAGGCACGCCATGTAGCCTCACAATCTCACTAATGAAAACTCTAGCTATGTAAGGTGCTTGATACGTTGTATGCACATGAATAAAGTTAGAAATATTCGTAAGCGTGTCTACTACTATGAAAATTGAGACGTGTCTCCTTGCCGTTAGAGGCAATCCAACAATTAAATCCATTGAAATAACCTCCCATTTCAATTCTGCAACAACATGTGGATGTAGTAATCCTGCAGGGTGTCTATGTTCAACCTTCACCTGCTGACATTCTAGACATCTGGCCACATAGTTGACTATATATGCCTTCATTCCCTTCTAGAAGAATAAGGGTTTAAGGTCTGCCCTCATATTTGTGACTATTAGGTGAGCCATGTACACTGATCTATGAGCCTCGTTTAGGATCAAGCTCCTCAACTCATCGTTCGGTGGTACGTAAATATGATTTTTAAACCTCAATAATCCATCGTCGTTAAACGTAAATCCTTCAAATCTTGGTACCATCATCATGCTTTTTCCAATAAAACCCTCGACCTCCTTGTACCAGTCATCGTCACGCTGTAAAGTTATAATATTTTCACGTAGATTCGTTTGAAGAGGAACCACCGAAAAGATGTGAGGTCTCCAACTCAATTCATATGCCACCTGGTTCATTGTTCCTTTTATGTAAGTAGTCTCAATGTCGTACTCGCTAAGAAATTCTGACCAACGCCGTTGTCGCGGTTTTAGGTCACTTTGCGTAAAGATGTGTTGTAGTCCACAATGGTCAGTCTTTAGTTCAAATTTTCATCCAAAGAGGTAGTGTCTCCAAACCTTCAACGCATATACGATGGCTAACAACTCCAAATCGTGTGTTGCATATTTCTCCTCATGCCTTCTCAGTTTTCTCAAGATGTAACCGATCACTCGACCGTCTTGCATCAAGACTCCACCTAAGCCTTCCTTGGATGCGTCAGTGCATACCAAGAAGTTTGCATCCATGTAAGGGACCTTTAGTATTGGTGTTGTTGTCAACAGCTCCTTGAGCCTCTGAAATGTTTTTGCGCATTTCTCGATCTAGACAAACTTCTTGTTTTTCTTTTACAATTCCGTGATCGGATTTTCTATCTTCGAAAATCCCTCGACAAACCATCGATAGTATCACGCGAAACCCATGAAGCTACACACTTTCGGGACATTCTTCGGAACATGCAATTCCATAATGGCCTCGACCTTTTCTAGATCCACGAAGATACCTTCGCCATAGATGACATGCCCCAAGTAGTGAATCCTTGATTGATAAAATGAGCATTTGGACAACTTCCCATACAGTTTGTGCTCTCACAAACATTGTAGTAGCAAGCCCAAGTGCTCGTCATGCTCCTCCATCATCCGAGAGTAAATCAAATTATCGTCAATGAATACTTGGACGAGCTTGTCCAAGTACTCACGAAACACCCTGTTCATCAAACTCATGAATACCTATGGGGCATTCATTAGTCCAACTGGTAAAACAATAAGCTCATAATTTCCAAACCTCATCTTAAAGGCGGTCTTATGGACATCATCGTCCTTAATTCGTCACTGGTGGTATCCTGATCGCAAGTCGATCTTTGAGAACAATGCCACACCCTTCATCTGATCGAACATATCATCAATCCTCAACAACGGATATTGATTCTTGATCGTGGCATTTTTCAATTGAGGGTAGTCAATGCAGAGCCTCCACGACCCATACTTCTTTTGTATGAAAATAACAGGTGCACCCCACGGTGACACACTTGGATGCATCAGTCCCAGGTCCAACAATTCCTTCAGTTGCATTCTCAACTCTTGTAACTCTGGGGTCTACATATGATAAGGCGTTGTAGCTATCAATTCAGTTCCCGGTTTTAGGTCTGTAGTAAAGTCCAATTGCCTCTCCGGAGGCATCCCAAATAACTCCTCCGAAAAGACATTTGCAAACTCTCTCACCACAGGAAGGTGTTCTAGACCTTTCGCTACTCGCTTATCGTTTAACGCCAAGACCACATAAAGCTCACATCCCTTGCGCATGCTCTTTCGAGGCTGCAAGGAAGAGATGAACCTCAGGGAAACTCCCTAGTTTCGGCCTAAAATCACACGTCTCTATCCCTCGTCATCAACCTAGCTCAACCGTTTGATATTTCAGTTGAGTATCACCTCATGCAATTCCAACCAGTCCATACCGATCACGACGTCATAAGATCCTAAGATCATGATGTACACGTTGGCCCTGGTGACAAACTCTCCCAGGTTAAGGATACATCCCGTAAGCTGTCATCCAACCTTTTGTTTGGCTCCCGAAGCCATCTCTATGAAGATAAACTCATCTTGTTCGACTGCCTTTACCTTAATCCTTTTTATCACTGCACAAAAAATGAAACCCTATCACATCGGGATCTCTCAAAATACTAAGGGTCTGGTCAGCGACGGTACCTGTCGTCTTGAGAAAAGTCGACTAATGCTCTACCTGGCGGTTATTCACCACTGCATGAATCTCATGGGCCTTGTCCAAATCTCCCTTGGTAGTGGGTTCGGATTTTCCAGATGCTCTAGTCCTCTCCACAAGGCAATCACACTTGTAGTGTGGCTCCCCACACGTCCAACACCCCTTCTTCAATCCAGTAGTCCTAGTACCCAAAGTAGAAGATGACGGCCCACTAGCTTGGAATCCTAGTCTGTTCTGTTGAATAGGACTAAACTGCTACTGCTACTATCGACACTGCTATTTATTCTGTGGTCCTTGATAAGGTGTCTGATACTAAGACGTTGGTTGCTGAGATATCCTGGCGTATGTCTGGTCGGTGTTTGATGCTACTGTGCACTAGAAGACCCCTTCCTTGCTAGTCTTGCTAGAGTCCTTCTCTGACCCCAGCTGATAATCTCCTCCTCTGCTATGAGGGCCTTCTGGATGACATCATGCAAGGTTTGAGGAATCAAAATCCTAACCTTTGCACGTATGTTTCCATTAAGGCCGAACACGAACCTGTTGACTTTAAGTTTCTCCGTGTTAATATGCAGAGCATATCGGAGCAACTCCATAAAACGAGACTTGTACTAGGGCACCGTACGACCACCCTGTCGTAAGGCATTGAACTCGATGAGATGATTCTCAATGAATTCCTCGAACATGTATCTCTCTCGGAACCATTCCTCGAACAGTTCCCATGACACTTCTTCGACGACCATGTTCAGTTGCGGTAGGAGCATCTTTCACCATAGAAGAGCGCTCCCCTTCAGTTGAAATACGACCATGCCGACCTTCATGTTGGAGGTATAATCATGAAGTGAAAATCACATCACCATATTGTTCAACCATGCCTCGGCGGCTGTGCCGTCCGGGGTACCAAAGAACTCGGGAAATTTGACCTTCTCGAGTTCATGGTGAATGCTACCAGTACTGACTGGAGCGCGTGGTGGACCCTTAGGGGGTGTCGATTTTATGGCTTCAATATCTGTCCAAACAGATGATCAGTGCCTCAGACATTCGCTGAAAATACCTCATCATACCAACCACATCACCGAACGCTATCTGCTCCTGCCTGAAAAAACTGTTCGTCTCCTTGGCGGTTCTACCCCTCAGGTGTGGATGCTACTGAAGGCGTCGCGCCTCCTCCCCTAACACCCCGTTGTCTGCCTCCACGACATCCTCTAACCATGATTACTTGCATGAATAAAAGTCAACTCAATTAGCAACATTATAATCAAATCATATCAACAAAATTTGTAGTGATCCAAAGTCGCGGGTTGAACCCGCTTTGATACCATATGTGATGCCCCCTTCGTTACGACTACAAGCAAAGAAAAAGTGCAATTTTTTTTTTTAATGTTTAGGAGTTGAGAGTAAATAAAGAAATGACAACAACAACTTGAACACACCACAGATGACAAACAAAATCATGCAAGGGAGACAATAGGAAACTATGACACCATGTATAGGCACAAGGGCAACTAGGCAAAACATGCAGAAAATAACATGGAGGAACACTACCCGCCTGACAAAAACATGCCCATGCCTACAATATGAGGGACATCATCCCCATCCCGACACAACAGCCTATATGAACAAGACGAGAACCTCAAGGCGTGCAAACCCAATGCTAGAAGGTGTTAAAGTCAACATACGATGCTCAACCACACTCACAAGGTAGGCACCGGCTCCGACCAAGATATCATTCTCCGCTAACCCATAGGGTGCACCATGATCCCTGCATCAGGAATTATATTGTTCCTAGGTGATAGACGCATCAGTAACCTTGGCACAAACATAAGCTATGCAGACCAAGGAATCTAGAAAACTCCAACGCGTTAGGAAACGATTTTATTGTAGAATGTTACCATTATAACACTTAGAAACAATTAAATCTCGACATGTGGTATATCTATATTGACCAAACCAACAATACTACCTTTCTTATTAATAATGAGAAGGAAACTGCTAACTATTAACATCGCTGTATCAATTTAACAAAGCAATTAGCATAGCTGTTACCTAATAATTAATATAGAAAATAACATGGCAGTTGACATAACTGCTAACAAACAACTAATAGCGAAATAACAAGGCCACTCTCATGACTGTTATCATAACGAGTAACATAGCAATGACAACGCCATTAACATTTTAATTAACATAACAATTAATAAAGAAAAAATACAAGGCAATTAATGTAATAGTAATAATCAATATAATAGTAACAAGGCAATTATTATAATCGTAACAAGACAACTAATATATCATTAACATTAATCAAGGCGATTTTCAAGGCAAGAAAATAGTTGTACCACATCTCAACAACACGTAGTACACAGTGATGAAAACTCATTCCCATTCCCAGTAACACATTCCAATTTAATGGAAAGATGTGGTCAATCGGTAGAAAAACTCAGACACCAGTTAAGAAAAACCATAGTCACAGTTTACAGGAAAAATTTGTGGCCTTTATTGCAAATTCAATTATATTTTGTAACGAATGTAAGGGTATGGTGTAATGACTGTATAATTTTTTTCTCTACATCTGCAATGTGTAATGATTGTAAAGGTACGGTGTAATGACTGTAAACGTTCTTCTCTGCGTTTGTTGTTTAAAGATTTTTTTTTTTCCAATTTATTGATGCTACGTTTTTCCTGTGAATGCCCAAAAATTGAGGTTAAATCGTTTGACTGATTTTGTTGTTACTCGCCCATGAAATTGTTGTTAAAACATATCACTATGTTGTTTCCTTAATTGACCATGATTTTTCCTTAATTGAAAACATAGACCCCATCTGTATACAATCATTACACAATGCAAATGCAGAGAAAAAATAATGCAGACCCCATATCCCTCCTTAGGGCTGCACGACCTCCCAGTCAGGATCTCCGAATTTCGGAGACGGAGTTTCTCTCCTAGTTCTGAAATGGAACCTCAAACACTTAGTCCACAGACTCTTGTCTGTATTTTACCCACACAAACTGGGCTTAGGCACGGACCCCACTCCTAGTGACCGCAGGCAAAACTACCAACTTAGCCTCAAAAGCACGTCGCATTTCGTGTCCTCGGGGTTTTCCAATGTAATGAGTCCCCAGTTCCTTTGGTCCCAAAACCCCGATAAGGGCTAGCAGAGGCTAGCTCCCCCCTTTCCCTGACTCATGTGATCACAGGCACGTGACCACCAACTTTAATACAGAGCGCTTCGGGATTCTCCATGTTACGAGAGTCGAAACTGTGAAGACCAAGATTTACGATCCAGATCTCCCTTCGATCAATGACAATGATCAATTTGATGTTTCATGTTTCATGACTTCACCACTCACGAGGTCTATCCATTCCTCCAAGTCACGAAAGCCGAAACACTTCCATGTTGTGGATCGACGACTCTAAGCCTCTGAGATCTAACGACCTGAATCCTTTCGGGATTTTGTAGGTCAAGAGTCCCGAATATTACCTTTTGTATCCCCAGTCGCTGAAATCCGAAATACCCACACGTCATGGATCAATGGTTCTAAAACTTTGAAGATCTGACGACCTGTATCTTTCGGGGTTTCACGGGTCAAGAGTCCCTGCTCTCACCCCTTGTACTCCCGATAGCTGAAACCCAATACACCTCCACGCTACAGATCGACGGCTCCCAACCGCCGAATATCCAATGGTCTGGATCCTTTCAGGGTTTTGTGGGCCAAGAGTCCTGTCTCTTTCCCTTTGTGTTCTCGATAGCCGAAAACGTGAAATGGGATCAACGAACCAGATTTATTGGGGTCCAATGACTACTATTACCCTTAAGGGTTGAGTGTTTAAATGTCTCCCCACTAACCTACTCGCAACTCCTCTGTATCCAATGGATCACGAGATTTCCCTCCCTGAAATCTCTACACCGTACATTCAGGTCCTCGTGGGTCTTTCCTCCTGGGCATATGCAATGTTGAAATTTGCGTACATGTCTCACCTCAGACGATCATTGACCATTCACTTCAATATGATGGTCAAAATTCCTCCCCCTCCTGAGCTTTTTAATATTTCAGACTTAGAAGAATTTTCTAAGTCCCCGAAGGTTCCGACCTTCGCTTCTCCTGGGAAATGGATTCTTGTATCTCAACAACACTTTCCCAAAGTGTTATTCCTCCTGAGCTTTGTCTGGTACAGACTTCAATTTCCAATGCACTCCTTGCGTCTAAGGGATCTCAATAACTCAGATCCAAGTGATTTCTCACAGAGAAATTCCCCTCCCCCNACACCTTGCAGAGATTTAAATGAAGAGAAACAATTGAAATTGAAAAAATAACATTCGCAGTTTCCTACTCTCCCACATAGATTCATTCACTTTCTCATAAGAACAAAAATATCAGGAAATTGCAAACACCAATCATACAACGTGTACTTCGTTCTGTTTTCCTTTTTTTATATTCACAAGTGCCAAAATGGCTACAAAATACATTCAAATTACAGTAACTCAAAAACTGAGATCTCTTTCTAACTCACAATTCTCTCTTACAACTAATTTCTCTCCGTGTTGCAGCTAACCCCATATGGGCGCACAAACTTGTACTTAACTCAAAAAGATTTCTAGGGTTTCCCCTGGCTACTTGCCTACTCTAAAATTCATCCTATGCTATCTTAGTCCAGTCGCACTCCAAATTCGTAGTGGAAAATCCTGCTCCGCTTTTGATTTTCAAAATGTGCCTCAAAGGGTAAAATTCAACACTAGTTCAAGCGTGCCTCCAAAGGTAAATTCAGGTTCTAAGTTAAGGAAGATTTCAAAATCGGCTGCAACTATTAATGTTAAAGTTCTGGAAGAATTCCCACGTGTTGAGTGGTCCTGCCTCTGCGTGCTTGCCAATGATGATCCTGCATCAAACTCCCCTTGACAAAAATTCATGGACCCCTGTCCATGAACTCCTCTACTGATTTTCCCTTCTTTTGGATAGCAACTTCATTTTCCCACCTGGCATATTCGATTGGGTGTCCCTTCCATTTGCTCGAATACTCAAAATAGGTTTTCCTTCTGGTCTTCTTGCCAATCCACTGATCAACAATTTGCTCCATCTGTGGCTTTTCTGCCACATGCATCTGTTTCTCCCACTGAATATTTCCTTGATCTTTTGACCTTTCTGTGTCATCTTTGCTGTAAGGATACATGTTTGAAACATTGAATATGGGAGAAATGCCCACACCATATGACAGCTCAATCTCATAGGTGTTTGCATCAAACTTCCTCAAGATCTTACAGGGTCCTATATTTTTCATCTTCAACTTGTTGTATGTTCCCCTAGGGAACCTTTCCTTCCTNGATGTGATAAAACCTTATCTCCTACTTCAAATTGAAGTTCCTTTTGATCATGATCAACTATGTGCTTGTATTTCTGGTTAGAACTCTCCAACTGTCCTTTGATCTGACTATGGAGTTTCTCCATCTTCACAGCAAAATCCTCCAGTGCTCCTGATCTCACCTTGTTCCAAGTCTCTCAACTCAGATGCTCATGTTTGGTTAATCTTTGTATGCAAATTCTTCTTGTGGAAGAATCTGATCCCACTATTTATGATGTTCAGTAACTAGACTCCTTAATAAATTCCCCAAACTTCTGTTTACCACTTTAGTCTGCCCATCTTTCTAAGGGTGATAAAATAAGCTAAAGGACAAATCCTTCCCCATCTTCTTCCACAACGTCCTCCAAAAGTGACCAACAAATTTTGTGTCTCTATCTGAGACAATGCTCTTGGGTAGGCCGTGAAGTCTCACAACTTCTTTGAAAAATAGATTTGCAACATGCATTGCGTCACTTTTCTTCTGGCATGGGATGAAATGTGCCATCTTTGAAAATATGTCCACCACCACAAATATGGAATCGAATCCTCTTTGTGTTCTTGGAGATCCCAACACAAAATCCATTCTTATTGCATCCCAAGGCCTCTCTGGTATTGGAAATGGTTGATACAACCCAATGTTCTATATTTTCCCCTTTGCATGTCGGAAGATTCTACATCTGTTCACAAATTTTATCACCTCTATTCTCATACTTGGATAATAGTAGGAGTTGCTCAACTGTGCAAACATTTTATCATGGAAGAAATGTCCAGCCAATCCTCCACTGTGCTTTTCCTTTAGAAGATTATCCCTTATTGAGCATTTTGGTATGCACAAATGATTTCCTCTAAACAACAGTCCTTCTTGAATCATGTACCTTGTCCACTAGATTCTATCTCTCAACACAGGATTAGCACATGCTTCATATGCCTCCTTGAAATCTGCATAATCATGATACATGTCCTTAAGGTGTTCAAAACCCAAGGTCTTCACCTGGAATTCCTGCATGATCAAACATCTCCTGCTTAATGCATTAGTAACCTTGTTAGCATTCCCAACAATATGTTTTATGACAAAAGTAAAATTTTGCATAAATTCAACCCATTTTGCATGCCTCTGATTCAGTTTTTCCTGTCTGGTTATGAATTGTAAACCTTGGTTATCGCTATACAAGACAAACTCTTGCGGGACAAGATAATGCCTCCATTTATTCAATGCTTGAATTATGGCATAGAACTCCTTGTCATATGTGGAGTATTTCTTCTTAGTCTCATTCAACTTCTTGCTAAAATAGGCAACATTTCTGTTATCTTGACTCAAAACGGCTCCTATTGCAGCTCCACTTGCATCACATCTTACCTGAAATGTCTTCTCAAAATTCAGCAAGATCAGAATTGGTCGTTCTGTTATCTTCTCCTTTAGTATATTGAAGCTATTTTCATCCTCCTCTATCCATTTGAAGGACTTGTGTCACTTCTTCACTGTATCCATCATCGACGCACAAATTCCACTGAAGTCTCTAAAGAAATTCCTATAGAAGCTCGCTAATCCTTGGAAGCTCCTTACCTCAAACATGCTTCTTGGTGACAACCATTCTCTGATCACTTTCACCTTCTCTGGATCCATCTTCAGTTCATTCGAAGAGATCACAAAACCCAAATAATTGAGTTTTTTCTTCATAAAAGAGTACTTCTTCAAATTGATCAACAATTTCTCCTGCTATAGCCTCCTCATTACTAGCGTTAGGTGCCTCAAATGCTCCTCTTTAGTCCTGCTAAAGATCAATATATCATCGAGATATACAACCACGAACTTGCCAATGAAATCATTCAGAATTTCGTTCATCAACCTCATAAAAGTACTCAGGGCATTTGTTAAGCCAAATGGCATAACCAACCTCTCATATAGACCTTCGTTTGTCTTAAAGGATGTTTTCCATTCATCAACTTCTCTCATCCTGATCTGGTGATATCCACTTTTCAGATCTATCTTAGAAAATAAATTTGCTCCACTTAAGAAATCCATTAAATCATCCATTCTTGGTAAAGGAAATATGTACCTAATGGTGATCTTGTTGATGGCTCTCGATTCTGTGCACATTATCCATCCTTCATATTTCTTTGGGTTTAACACAGTTGGTACTGTGCATGGGCTCAAACTTTCTCTGACCAAACCTTTGTTTAGAAATTCTTGGACTTGGTTCTTCACCTCCTCATTATCTCAAGGTGTTAATCTGTATGTTTCTTTGTTCAGAAGACTTTCTCCTGGTATCAAGTCGATATGATGATTGATACTCCTGATGGGCGACAATGAGTTTGGCAGCTCATCCACCACTATATCAACAAAATTATCCAGTAGCTCCTGAACTTCTTTAGGCAAATAATCCATTGATGTACCCGTAAGGATAACTCTAGGCTTCCTCACCACAATGAACTGCATCTCCTATTCTTCCTTGACTTCTTTCAGGAGTTCCTTCCCATTCATGAGAAGTATGCTTGTGATGGCTTCCTTTTTTACTCTCTTCTCCTCCATTGGCAACAACATATGCGTCCTACCATTCATCTCTAATGTATATGTGTTTTTCCTCCCATCATGAATGATATTTTTGTCAAATTTCCATGGTATTCCCAATAGAATATGGCATAATTCCATGGGGATTACATCACACAGGATTTCATATTTATAACCTCCTATCTTCATTTCAACCAGGCATTGTTTAGTAATCGTTACCTTGTGTACTTTTTGCAACCATGAGACCTTGTATGGTTTTGGATGTGTAGTTTTCTTCAACTCTAATTTCTCCAACATCTCTATGGATACTAGGTTGTCAGTGCTCCCACTGTCAATGATCACCTTGCATACTTTGTCCTTAGTATTGCAAGCTGTCCTGAAGAGACTGTTTCTCTGCACTAGATTTTCAATTTCCGCCTCTAGTTTCAAGAGAAATTTTCTCAACATCAGGGATGCTGCATCCTCTGCTCCCTCTGCTTCAAAATTTCTTCATTGGGCTTCTGATATTTGAGCTTCTCCTCCTTCCTTATTCTTCTCAGGACATTCCCAAGACATGTGTCCTATCTTTCCACATGCATATCATCTTACTCCTCCTCTACCTCTTCCTCTAGAAGAGTTTCTTCCACCACCCTATCTTTCTTGTGAACTTCCTCCTTGTTCCAAATGATTGTGTGGTTTCCCAACCTCGTCCTCAGACTGATGTGTTTTGTCACGGTTAAACCCCTTTCTCTTTCTTGGGATCGAGCTTTTACCTCTTCCTCACTGACTTTGTTTTCTGGTTAGCTTTTCCTCTTCCTTCAGCGCAAACTAATAAGCATACTGCATATTTCTGAGTGACATCATGCTGAGCTCATCCTGGATTTGATATCTCAATCCATTTATATATATGGAAACTTTATCTTCATCTCTCTCCCTTTGTCCAGTTCTGACGTTCAATCGGTAGAACTCCTCGATGTACTCCTTAACTATCATCCCTTTTTGTCTCAAGTTCTACATCTTCCTGAATAGATTTATCTGATAATCTTTGGGCATGAACTTATCCTTCACTTTGGCTACCATTCTGTCCCAACTCTTTATCCTCTATTTTCCTTTGCTTCTTCTCTCAACTTGTATTTCATCCCACCACAACGATGCATGTCCTTTTAACCTGGTGACTGCCTGCTTCACCTTCTTCTCCTCATCGACATCTTCATAATCGAAGTATCTGTCCATGGATATTATCAATTACAACAGTTGTTCAACATCTAGGTTTCCCTCATACATGGGAACCTCTATCTTAGCTCTGCCTCCCAGTCTGATAGCTTCTTTCAACAAATGTTACTCTACAACATCTTCCGCTGCAGCTTCTTCAACTTCAAGCTCTTCACTTTTTGCTTCATTGACATCTCCATCGTCAGGTGCTCTTCTCTGCACTGCTTCCATTGTTTCCAATTTGGTGCGGAGTTCTCACATCTCCCTCTCTACAACATGGTTGGCTAAAGGTGCCTCTCGTATCCTTGGTGGCATTGTGTTGAATGCTTGTCACACACATAGTACAAATATGAGTTCTCTATCTCTTCCTCTTTCTCTTTTGCCTAAAGTCTACAGTTGAATAACAATCAACTCTGATACCACCTGATGCAGACCTCCTATCCCTCCTCAGGGCTGCATGACCTCGTGGACAGGATCTCTGAATTCCAGAGCTGGAGCGGCTCTCCTGGTTCCGAAATGGAACCTCTAACACTTAGTCCACAGACTCTTGTTTGTATTTTACTAGTGCAAGCTAGTTTTAGGCACGACCCCCACTCCTTGTGACTGCAGGCATGACCACCAACTTAGTTTGAAAGGTGCGTTATGTTTGACGTTGTCTCCGGGGTTTTCCAATGTAACGAGACCCTAGTTCCTCTGGTCCCAAAACCCCGATGAGGGCTAGCAGAGGCTATCTCCCCCCTTTCCCTGACTCACATGACCACAGGCATGTGACCAACAACTTTACCACAAAACTCTTAGGGATTCTCCAAGTTACGAGAGATAAAACCTTAAAGATCGAGATCTATGGTCCAAATCTCCCTTCAATCAACGACGATGATCTATTCGGCGTTTCACGTTTCATGACTTCACCCCTCACGAGGTCTGTTTGTTCCTCCAAGTCATGAAAGATGAAACAATTCCCTATTTTGGATCGATGGCTATAAGCCTCCAAGATCTGACAGCCTAAATCCTTTCTGGAATTCATAGGTCAAGAGTCCCGACTCTTACCTTTTGTATCCCCGGTCGCTGAAATCCGAAATACCCCCACGCTATGGATCAACGGTTCAAACCTTCAAATATTCGACGACTTAGATCCTTTCGGGGTTTCACTGGTCAAGAGTCCCTGCTCTCATCCCTTGCACTCCCGATAGCCGAAACCTGATACACCTCCACGTTGCAGATCGACGACTCCCAACCTCTGAAGATCCGATGGTTTGGATCCTTTCAAGGTTTTGTGGGCCAAGAGTCCTGTCTCTTTCCATTTTCATTCCCGGTAGCTAAAAACCCAAAATGGGATCAATGACCTAGGTATATTGGGGTCCGATGACTACTATTCCCCCCGAGGGTCGAGCATTGAAAGGTCTTCCCAATAACCTACTCGCAACTCCTCTCGATCCAATGACTCACAGGATTTTGCGTCCCTCCTCGAAATCTCTCCACCATCCATTCAAATCCTCATGGGTATTTCCTGCTGGGCATACACAATGTTGAAATTTGCGTGCCTGTCTCACCTTAGACGACCACTGATCCTTCACGACAGTCTGACAGTCAACAGTGCTCCCCCTCCTGATATTTTTAATCTTTCAGGCTTAGAATAATTTTCTAAGTCCCCGAAGGTTCTGGCCTTCGCTTCTCCTGGGAAATGGATTCCTGGATCCCGACAGCACTTTCCCAGAGTGTTATTCCTCCTGAGCTTCGTCTGGTGCAGAATTCAATTTCCAGTGCACTCCTTGTGTCTAAGGGATCTGAATAACGCAGATCCAAGGGATTTCTCACATAGAAATACCCCACCCAATCCCCTTGCGTTCCTGTTTGGCTCGATGCACACCTTGCAGAGATTTAAATGAAGAGAAACAATTGAAACTGAAAAACTAACATTTGCAGTTTCTCACTCTCCCACAGAGATTCATTCACTTTCTCATAAGAACAGAAATATCAGGAAATTGCAAACACCGATCATACAATGTGTATTTGGTTCAATTTTCTTTCTGTTATATTCATAAGTGCCGAAACAGCTCCAAAATACATTCAAATTATAGTAACTCAAAAACTGAGATCTTCTGCTAACTCTTAGTTCTCTCTTACAACTAATTTCTCTCTGTGTTGTAGCTAACCCCATATGGGCTTACAAACTTATTCTTGACTCAAAAATATTTCTAGGGTTTCCCCTGGCTACTTTCCTACTCTAAAATTCATCCTATGCTATCTTAGTCTAGTCGCACTCCAGAGCTTTAGTGGAAACTCCTGCTCCAATTGTGATTTTCAAAACATGCCTCAAAGGGTAAAATTCGACACTAGTTCAAGCGTGCCTCCAAAGGTAAATTCCGGCGCCGAGTTAGGGTGGATTTCAAAATCGACTGCAATTGCTAACGTTAAAGTTTTGGAAGAACTCCCATGTGCTGAGTGGTCCTACCTCTACATGATTGCCAATGATTCTCCTGCATCAAAAATGTTATATAGTCATTACACCATACCTTTACAATGATTACACATTGAAAAATGTAGACCCCATCCTTATACAGTCATTACACAATGAAAACACAGAGAAAAATGTTATATAGTCATTACACCATACTAAACATAGAACAAAATCCTGATTACAGTCATTACATGAACTAAATGCATAGGTAAGGGTTAAATCAATCAATACACGATTCAAACGCAACCAGGGTTAAGGGTTTTGACTTTTTCTTTGCTTGGGGTACCCAATAAACATAGACAAAGATAAAAATAATCATTTTTTTGAATTAAAGGCATGAGAAAAAATCACAGCCGAGAAAAAAATGCAGACAAGGATTGATAATTTGTTTTTCAATGAATTTAAAGCATAAAAAAAATCACAGGCCAAGAAAAATTTTGCAGACAGGAATAAAAAAACATTTTTCATTTCCAGTATACAAATTATAAAGACGCAGACAGGGAAACAAAATCATTTTTTCATTGCTAGGATACCAATACAACGCAGTGGTATAATTTATCCAAGAATAAAAACACAGGGATTAAAAATTGATCCATTGAGATTTAAAAATGGGGTAAGAATGAGATAACGACGAGATATGAACATGTTGAGTTTAAAGAACAACTTCACCAACAACCAAATTTGTAGGGTTGAATAAACGTTTCAGGGCGTAAGGCGAACCTTCAGCCAAGGACAAACATCAGAGATAGACGGATGACATGAACATCCTTCGCTCATCATCCTCGTAGAAAAAAGTAGGGCATTGATATCCATAGGTCTATTAACACCGAAGCGACGACTGTAGATCAGGCTCCTGGCTGACTTCTCAGGCGAGGACTGGTGAGCTAGGGATGAAGGAAAAACATACCGCAATCATCACAATCAATCAACCACATGATTGTCAAGACATATAGGAAAACAAATGCCATGGGAGCCAGTCAATCATCGAGCTAAAGGCTAATAAAAATTTAGTTAACAACTAGAATGCTAAGACAATCAATTTACTTACCCCATTAAACATGCAGGTCCAAAGCATAATACTACTACAATCTACCATACAAAATGAAGAAAGTGTACCATTTCCTGATCACCTTCTCTGAATTGATGTCCCATGTGCTTCGTGCAACACCCGCTTGCCGATCGACGAGACTTCACCGGTACCTCCCAACCAATGCTAAGGGTACTCTTCTTCCCCCTTAGTCCCTCGAGCCGCAAAGGGGCCACACATGCTAACCAAAGAATTAGCTAGCTCCCAGCTCGGCTCGCAAGGCCGAGCTACCACTCCTCATCGAGCTGGGTATCCCAACTCCCACAAGCTAAGTCATTCAAGTATATATTTCTATAGCGTAACATTACACAAACAAAAGAGGTCCTTCCTCCTTCTCCTCCCTCCGATATAAAGAGTTTCAAACCCTTTACCTTCCCAAAATCCCGTTTTATTTAATGTTTAATAAATTAATTCATAAAAATTCCTCCCCATACAAGTGTCACCCATCCCCTTCATTCCTCCAAAAACTAATTTATTTAATTAATTAGTTACCCTTATTTCCCTCACCCACTTAGAGTCACTCCTAGAATTTCTCCTAGGTGTCCCCAAATTCCCTTACAGGTTTTAATGACTTTCCCCATTATTAATTTGCTAGTTCAGTTTTAAATTAGAAGGTTCTTAATGGTAGATACCTTACTAAGTTTGTCTTTCTTCTTTTTCCCTTGTGTTTCCCTTTTCTTTTTATGTTTCCCTCTTTTCCTAGTTTCCTAATAATTTTAGAATTCCCATTTTTCCCTTTTTCATTTAGAACTCAATTTGGCAGGTGTAGAAATTAACTTTTTCCCTTTTCCCCTTTTTAATTAATATATATATTTTTAAATTATCCTAATAAACCATCGTCGTCAAACGTAAATCCTTCAAATATTGGTACCATCATCGTGTTTTGTCTGATAAAATCATCGAACTCCTTGTACCAGTAATCGTCACGCTATTTAGTTAGAATATTTTCACGTAGATTCGTCTGAAGAGGCAACACTGAAAAGATGCGTGGTCTTCGACTCAATGCATATGCCACCTGGTTCACTATTCCTTTTATGTAACTAATCTCGAAGTCATACTCGCTAAGAAATTCTGACCAACGCTGCTGTTGCAGGTTTAGGTCGCTTTGCGTAAAGATGTGTTGTAGTCCATAGTGGTAAGTCTTTAGTTCAAATTTTCATCCAACGAGGTAATGTCTCCAAACCTTCAAGGAATATATGATGGCTAACAAATCCAAATTGTGCATCGCATAGTTCTTCTCATACCTTCTGAGTTTCCTCTAGATGTAAGTGATCACTCAACCGTCTTGCATCAAGACTCCGCCTAAGCCTTCCTTGGATGCGTCAGTGCACACCAAGAATCCTATGTCTATGTCAGGGACCTTTAGTATTGGTGCTATTGTCAACATCTCCTTGAGCCTCCGAAATTCTTCTGCGCATTTCTCGGTCCAAACAAACTTCTTGTTTTTCTTTCATAATTCTATGATCGAATTTGCTATCTTCGAAAAATCCCAATTGAAAACACTGTAATTCCAATCGGATTTTCTATTGTAATTCATACAGTTTGTTCTCTCGCAAACACTGTAGTACCAATCACAAGTGGTCGTCATGATCCTTCGTCGTCTGAGATTAAATCAAAATATCGTCAATGAATACTTGGACGAACTCTTCCAAGTACTCACGAAACATAATGTTCATCAAACTCATGAATACCGTTGGGTCGTTTGTCAGTCCTAATGGTAAAATATTAAACTCGTAATGTCCAAACCTCGTCTTAAAGGTGGTCTTAGGGAGGTCATCCTTTTTTAATCCGTAACTGGTGGTATCCTGATCACAAGTCAATCTTTGATAACACCATTGCACCCTTCATCTGATCAAACAAATAATCAATCCTCGACAACGGATATTGATTCTTGATCGTGGCCTTGTTCAATTGACAGTAGTCAATGCATATCCTCCATGACCCATCCTTATTTCATATGAAAATAACAAGCACACCCCACAGTGACACACTTGGACGTATCAGTCCCAGGTCTAGCAATTCCTTCAGTTGCATTCTCATCTCTTGTAACTCCGATGTCCACAACCGATAAGGTGTTCTAGCTATCAGTTCAATTCCCGGTTTTAGGTATATAGTAAACTCCAATTCTTTGTCTGGAGGCATCCAAGGTAGCTCCTTCGGAAAGACGTCTGCAAACTCTCTCACCACAGGAAGGTGTTCTAGACCTTCCACTACTCCCTTCTCATTTAATGCCAGGACTGCATAAAGCTCACATCCCTTGCACATGCTCTTCTGAAGCTGCAAGGAAGAGATGAACCTCAGGGAAAATCCCTGGTTCCGTCCTACAATCACATGTCTCTATCCCTCATCATTGACCAAGCTCAACTGTTTCATATTACAATTGAGTATCACCTCATGCGATTCCAACCAGTCCATACTGATCATGACGTCATAAGATCCTAAGATCGTGACGTACAGGTTGGACCTGGTGACAAACTCTCCCAGATTAAGGATACATCCCGTAACTTTTCCTCCAACCTTTTGTTTGGCTCCTGAAGCCATCTATATGAATCTAAAGTCATCCTGTTCGACTACCTTTACCTTCATCCTTTTTAGTGTTGCACCAGAAATGAAACTCTCGGTAGCACCATAATCTATCAAAATACTAAGGGTCTAGTCAGCGACGGTACCTATCATCTCAAGCATAGTCGACTGATGCTCTGCCTAACAGTTATTCACCACTGCATGAATCTGATGGGCCTTAACCAAACCTCCCACGATAGTGGGTCTGGATGATCCAGATGCTCTAGTCCTCCCCAGAGGGAAGTCACACTGGTAGTGTGGCTCCCCACATGTCCAACACCCATTCTTTGGTCCAGTAGTCCTGGTAACCCAAGTAGAAGATGACGACCCACCGGCCTAGAATCCTGGTCTGTTTTGCTGAACATGCCTAAACTGTTACTATTGTCATTGACGTTGTTGTTGATGTTGTGGCCCTCAATAAGGTGTCCGCTACTGAGGCGTCGGTCGCTGAGGTGTAGTGAAGGTGGATCCCCTCTAGAAGCCATGATATCCTGGCATATGTCTGGTCGGTATTTGATGCTGTTGCACACCAGAAGACACCTGCCTTGCTAGTCTTGCTGGAGTCCTTCTCTGACCCCTGCTGATAAGATCCTCCTCTGCTATGAGGGACTTTTGGATGACATCATTCAAGGTTTGAGGCATCAGAATCCTAACCTTTGCATGTATTCTACCATTAAGGCCGAACACAAACCTGTTTACCTTAAGTTTCTCCGTGTTAAGATGCAGAGCATCCTAGAGAAACTCCATAAAACGGGCCTCTTACTTAGGTACCGTACGGTCGCCCTGTCGTAAGACATTTAACTCATTGAGATGACGCTCAATGAATTACTTTGATAGGTATCTCTCTCGGAACCATTCCTTGAATAGTTCCCATGAAACATTTTCGATGACCATGTTCAATTGCGGTAGGAGCATCTTCCACCATAGAAGAGTGCTCCCCTTTAGTTGAAAGACTTCCATGCAGACCTTCATGTTGGACATATACTCGTGAAGTGTAAATCACATCACCATATTCTCCAACCATGCCTCAACAACTGCGCCATCAGAGGCACCAAAGAACTCGATAAATTTGACTTTCTAGAGATGACGGTGAATGCTACCAGTACTGACCAGAGCGTGCAGTGGATCCTTAGGGGGTGTCAGTGCTCTGGCCTCAATATGTTTCCAAATGGATAATCAGTGCCTCAGGCATCCACTGAAAAAGACCTCATCATACCAACCACATCACCCACCGCTATCTTCTCTTGCCCGACAACCTGTTTGTCTCCCTGGGAGTTTGACCCCTTAGGCATGGATGCTACTGGAGGCGTCATGCCTCCTCCCCTAGCACCTCATCCTCTGCCTCCCCGACATACATCCCCTAACCATGATTACCTGCACGACTACAAGTCAACTCAATTAGCAACATTATAATCAAATCATATCAATGAAAGCCATAGTGATCACAAGTCACAGGTTGAACCCGCTCTGATACCATATGTGACACCCCCTTTGTTACGACTACAAGCGAAGAAAAAGTGCATTTTTTTTTTCTAATTTTTGAGTTAAGAGGCAAGAAGGAAATGACGACAACAACTTGACCACACCACAGACGATGAACATAAGAATGAAAGGAAGGCAACAGGAAACTATTACACCATGTAGAGGCATAAGGGCGACTGGGCAAAACATGCACAGAATAACATGCAGGAACGCTACCCGCCCGACACAAACATGACCACTCTTATGAGCTGAGGGACAACATCCCCATCCTGACACAATAGCCTAGATGAACAAGACGAGAAACTTAAGGCACACGAACCCAACTCCGGAAGGCGTTCAAGTCAACATACGCCACTCAACCACACTCACAAGGTAGGCACCGACTCCGACCAAGATATCATTCACTGCTAACCCATAGGGAGCGTCATGATCCCCACATCAAGAATCGTGTCATTCCCAGGTGATAGACATGTCAGTAAACTTGGTGAAAACATAATCTATCCAGACCAAGGACTCTAGAAAACTTTGATGCAATAGGAATTGAATACTGACTGGGAGATTGTACCTACCCCCACATGAAAGGTCGACGAGATAGAAAAGAATGAAGACAAGGGGTGACGCAAGCCCACACCAAATCATCCCCGACCCCACCAATCACCCAGGCTAACCGGTCCATGATTACATTCTAATTTAACATGGGTTCCATTCTAACGGGGCACATCAAGTTACAATTTGTTTTGGCCTCGATTATCCATCTACTTTTAGCAAGTCTAAATTATAAATTAGTCTTTAACTTAACATTAGATTAACATTAAATAAAATCCAATCGACCATTCTACATTATACCTTAGTCATTAAATTCAATCAATAACATCAATTACGAATCAGTTCGACAATTCTACATCACAATTTATTCATCAATTCAATCTAAATAACATCAACTATGAATCAATTCGACAATTATGCATCACAATTTAATCATTAATCACAATTTAATTTAGTGATTTTAAACCCTACTTGGGTCAATACTTACTAAACTCATTTAATCATTAATCACAGTCTAATTGGGCAATTCAATATTAATCCAAATCTCCATCCAACTAGCCATCAACTTAATTAACAACATTAACAATTTTATTGTAGAATGCTACCATTATAACACTTAGGAACAATTAAATCTCGACATGTGGTCTATCTATATTGACCGAACCAACAATACTACCTGTCTTATTAATAATGAGAAGGAAACTGCTAAATATTAACATCGTTGTATCAATTTAACAAGGCAATTAGCATTACTGTTACCTAACAATTAGTATAGAAAATAACACGACAGTTGACATAGCTGTTAACAAATGATTAATAGATAAGTAACAAGGCCACTCTCATGACTGTTATCATAACGATTAACATAATAATGAAAATGTGATTAGCGTTTTAATTAACATAAACATTAGTAAAGCACAAATACAAGGCAATTAATGTAACAGTAACAATCAATATAACAGTAACAATGCAATTAATATAACCATACCAAGACAATTAATATATCATTAACATTAATCAAGGGGATTTTCAAGGCAATAAAATAGATGTACCACATCTCAGCAACACACAATACATAGTGATGGCAACTTGTGCCCATTCCCAGCAACACATTCCAATTTAATGGCGAGACATGGTAAATCGGCAAAAAAACTCAGATACCAGTTAAGGCAAACCACAATCATAGTTTACAGGCAAAATTCATGGTCTTTATTGCAAATTCAGTCATATTTTCAAGGGAAAATCATGGTCAATTAAGGCAACAACACAGTCATCAGTTTTAATAGCAATTTCGTGGACAAGTAACAACAAAATCAGTCAAACGATTTAACCTCAATTCGTGTCCATTCATAGGAAAAACGCAGCATCAATAAATTGGAAAAAAAGAAATCTTTAAACAACAAATGTAGATAAGAACATTTCCAGTCATTACACCATACCCTTATAGTCATTACACATTGCAGACGTAGAGAATAAAATTATACAATCATTACACCATACCCTTACAGTCATTACACAAGGCAAACACAGACCCCATCCTTATACGGTCATTACACAATGCAAGCACAGAGAAAAACGTTATACAATCTTTACACCATACCATTACAGTCATTACACATTGCCAAATGAAGACCGCATCCTTATATAGTCATTGCACAATGCAAACGCAGAGAAAAACATTATATAGTCATTAAACCATACTAAACACAAAAGAAAATTGTGATTACAGTCATTAGACGAACTAAACGCAGAGGTAAGGGTTAAATCAATCAATACACGGTTCAAACACAACCAGGGTTAAGGGTTTCAAAATTTTCTTTGCCTGGGGTACCCAACAAATGCAGATAGAGATAAAAATAATCATTTTTTTGAATGAAAAACATGAGAAAAAATCACAGCCCAGAAAAGAAACGCAGACATGGATCAATAATTTGTTTTTCAATGAATTAAAAGCATAAAAAAAATCACAAGCCAAGCAAAAATTTGCGGAAAGGAATAACAAAATGTTTTTCATTTCTAGTATACAAATTATAAAGACGTAGACAGGGAAACAAAATCGTTTTTTCATTGCTAGGATACCAATACAACGCAGAGGTATAATTTATCCAAGAATAAAAACGTAGGGATTAAAAATTGATCCATTAAGATTTAAAAACGGGGTAAGAACGAGATAACGACAAGATATGAACATACCAAGTTTAAAGAACAACTTCGCCAACAACCAAATTTGCAGGGTTGAATAAATGCTTCAGGGCGCTAGGCGAACCTTCAACCAATGACAAACATCAGAGGTAGACGACTGACAATAACATCCTTCGCTCATCATCCTTGCACAGAAAAGCAGGGCGATGAGATCCTTAGGTCTATTAATGCCGAAGCGACGACCGTAGATCAGGCTCTTGGCCAACTGCTCAGGTGAGGAATGGTGAGCTAGGGACAAAGGAAAAATGTACCGCAATCATCACAATCAATCAACCATAGGATGGTCAAGACATACAGGGAAATGAAAGCCACGGGAGTCAATCAATAATCGAGCTAAAGGCTAAGAAAAATTCAGTCAACAACTAGAACACTAAGACAATCAATTTAGTTACCCCATTAAACATGAAGGTCCAAAGCATAATACTACTCCAATCTACCCTACAAAATGAAGAAAGCTTACAGTTTCCTAATCACCTGCTCTAAGTTGATGTGCTGTGTGCTCTGTGCAACACCCACTTTCCGACCGACGAGACTTCAATGGTACCTCCCAATCAATGTTAGGGGTACTCTTCTTCCCCCTTATCCCTCCGAGCCGCAAAGGGGCCACACACACTAACAAGAGAATCAACTAGCTCTAGCTCGCCTCGCAAGGTGGAGCTACTACTCCTCACCGAGCTGGGTATCCCAACTCCCACAAGCTAAGTCAGTCAAGTATATATTGCTATAGTGTAACATTACACAAACATAAGAGGTCCTTCCTTCTTCTCCTCCCTCCATTATATAGAGTTTCAAATCCTTTACCTTATCAACATCCCATTTTATTTAATGTTTAATAAATTAATTCATAAAAATTCCTCCCCATACAAGTGTCACCCATCCCCTTCATTCCTCCAAAAACTAATTTCTTTAATTAATTATTTACCCTTATTTCCCTCACCCACCTAGAGTCACTCCTAGAATCATTCCTAGGTGTCCCCAAATTCCCTTACAGGTTTTAATGACTTTCCCCATTATTAATTTGCTAGTTCAGTGTTAAATTAGAAAGTTCTTAATGGTAGATACCTTACAAAGTTTGAATTTCTTCTTTTTCCCTTGTGTTTCCGTTTTCTTTTTATGTTTCCCTCTTTTCCTAGTTTCCTAATTATTTTAGAATTCCCCTTTTTCCCTTTTTCATTTAGAACTCAATTTGGCAGGTGTAGAAATTATCTTTTTCCCTGTTCCCTTTTTTAATTAATATTTTTTTTTCAAATTATCCTAATAAAATAAAACAATTATTCCCCCTCTTTTTAAAATATTTTTTTTTATCCCAACAGATTTTTGTAAAACACTTTAATTTCTTATCTGTTCTTGTCAGAAGGTTAATGAATATTATATTTATTGTTTATTTATTTATTTATTTTTTAAGAAGGTAAAATTTTAGCACCAACAAAGAATAGACCTAGACCTTAATTTCCTAGGCAGAGCGACACCCTTTTCTTTTTTCTTTTTTTTCAGGGAAAGGTTTCAAATCTTCCTTAACACTTTATTGTCCTAAAGCCATATAGGTTTATTCATTTATTAAATAACCACACGACGTGTCCTTCAGGACGCACTAGGTTCTTCAAGAGTGCCACTCGCCTCTTTCTATTTCTCTTGCATGACGTGCCCTTCAGGACGCACCACATGCTCCAAGGGTGCCACTCACCTCTTTCCATTTTTCTTGCACGACGTACCCTTTAGGATGCACCACGTGCTCCAAGGGTGCCACTCGCCTCTTTCCATTTTTCTTACACGACGTTCCCTTCAGGATGCACCACGTGCTCCAAGGGTACCACTCGCCTCTTGACTAACTTGGTAGACATAAAAAACCCCTGGAGTCAATACTCCTCCAGGTGAACTTGTGGGAGACTAAGGGCCTCTAAGGAATAAGGCCCCTGCCTTATTGCGCACCCCTTAGAATCATCGTGAGCGACTGTCATAGTCTACCCTCACGACATCATGGTCCTCTTGAACTAGGTAATCGTTAACCTACAGTTCGAGCCATGACGAGAGTGCTAGTAGGTTGTGGCAGGGTTGTTTTCCACACCTCTCCCTCAACATCTCTGGTAGTCGTGCTTGAACCCTTTACTCCACATGTGAGTCTAGTCAGAAAGTTATCGTCAGCCTTCATCATCAATGAATCATGTCAAAATATATCCATATCATATCATCGAATCAAATGCACTAATATCACCTATAAAACAATAGAACCCCAATCGTACAGTCCCCAAATCGATCCGGATTCCAAGGGGTTCCATCGATGCCTTTGCATCCTTGAGGTCCAAGATCCTACACATTCAATAAAACTAAGTCAATAGAACCTATCTATGTCATTGCAGTAAAACAACATGTCATCAACCCATAACGCCTCATAATCAAAATCAATGTTTTAATAACATAAAATCCAGATCACTTGTGAGCAAGTGTCCTCAAAGAATAAGTTCACTCAGTGCGCAAGAGAGGGACGTTACATACACCCCATCTTGGTCTAAACTTCATCCAAAATTTTCACATTATAAATGACGAAATAATGTGTATCACAGTATCATAAGTCTATCTATCAAACAAAAATGGAAACTTCTGGTGCATATCATATGCGTTCTCCCAAGTCGCCGAGTGCAGACTATAGTTGTCCCACTGGACTTTGACCTGCTCTACCATTCGACATCATAGCTATCGAATGTGATGATCCAATATGTGGATTGGCTCAGCTGTGAGCACCCCCTCATCCGATACTTGCAAGGAACTCATGTCAATAACATGTGTATGACCACTAATATAATGTCTCAAAATAGATACATGAAAAACATCGTGCATACGCCTCAAATAATCAGGCAAGGCTAGTTAATAGGCCATGGGCCCCTTTCTCTCCATAATCTTGAAAGGTCCCACGAACCTAGGACAGAGTTTATATCCCTTTCCAAACTTGATCGAACTCTTATGTTGTTTAACCTACAAGAAGACTCAATCGCCAACCTCGTAACTACGGTCGACACGGTGCGCATCAACATAACTCTTCTGTTGATCATGCGCTTATTTAATCCTTTATCTTATTGTTTTTATTTACTCTTCCATTTCTTGGATCACTTCTGGTCCCACCAATACCTTATCCTCAAGCTGATTCCAACTCAAAGGTGTTTGACACAGTTGCTCGTAAAGAACTTCGAAAGGCGCCATCTTAATGGTGCCCTGGTAACTGTTGTTATAAGTGAATTCCACCAGTGGAAAGAATTCTTCCCAATGCTTTTGTTGTTCAATCATGTACATGTGCAACATGTCCTCCAAGTTCTGGTTCATTCGTTTGGTCTGCTTGTCAGTCTCCGGGTGATATGTCGTACTGAAGTTAAGTTGGGTTCCCAAGGCCTCTTGGAAAATCTTCCAAAATCGTCCAGTAAACACCGATCCATGGTCGGATATAATCCTCTTAGTCATGCCATGCAGCCTCACAATATCAATGATGAAAACTCTAGCTATGTCAGGTGCCTAATACGTTGTACACAGAGGAATGAAGTGAGAAATCTTCTTAAGAGTGTCTACTACTACAAAAATCGAGTTATGTCTCCTTGTCGTTAGTGGAAATCCAACAATAAAATAAATCAAAATAACCTCCCATTTTGATTCCGGAATAGCGTGTGGCTGTAGTAATCCTATTGGGTGTCTATGTTCAGCCTTCACCTATTGTCATTCTAGACATCTGGACACATAGTTGACTATATCTGCCTTCATTACCTTCCAGAAGAATAAAGGTTTAAGGTCTTCCCTCATCTTCGTGACTCCTGGGTGAGCCATGTACATTGCTCTATGAGCCTTGTTTATGATCAAAATCCTCAACTCGTCCTTCAGTGGTACGCAAATATTATTTTTAAACCTCAGTAATCCATCATCGTCAAACATAAATCCTTCAAATCTTGGTACCATCATTATATTTTGTCCGATAAAACCCTCAAACTCTTTGTACCAGTCATCGTCACATTGTAAATTTAGAATATTTTCATGTAGATTCATCTGAAGAGGCAACGATGAAAAGATGCATGGTCTCTGACTCAATGAATCTGCCACTCGGTTCATTGTTCCTTTTATGTAAGTAATCTCGAAGTCGTACTCGCTAAGTATTTCCGACCAACATCATTGTCGCGCATTTAGGTCACTTTGCATAAAGATGTGTTGTAGTCCATAGTGGTCCATCTTTAGTTCAAACTTTCATCCAAAAAGGTAGTGTCTCCAAACCTTCAAGGCATAAATGATGGCTAACAACTCCAAATTGTGCGTCACGTAGTTCTCCTCATGCCTTCTCAGTTTCCTCGAAATGTAAGCGACCACTCGACGATCTTGCATCAAGAATCTGCCTAAGCCTTCCTTTGATGTGTTAGTACATATAAAGAAGTCTGCGTTCATGTCAGGGACCTTTAGTATCGATGTTTTTGTCAACAACTCCTTGAGCCTACGAAATGCTTCCGTGCATTTCTCGGTCCAAACGAACTTCTTGTTTTTTTCTACAATTCTATGATTGGATTTGCTATGTTCGAAAATCCATCGAAAAACTGTTGATAGTATCCAGCTAAACCCATGAAGCTATGCATTTCCAGGACATTCGTCGACACAGGCCATTCCATAATAGCCTTGACGTTTGCGGGATCCAGAGCGATACCTTCACCGGAGATGACACACCCTAAGTAGTGAATCTTCAATTGATAAAATGAGCATTTGGACAACTTCCCATACATTTTGTGCTCTCACAGACACTGTAGTACTAAGTGAAAGTGCTTGTCATGATGCTCCTTCGTTTGAGAGTAAATCAAAATATCGTCAATGAATACTTGGATGAACTTGTCCAAGTACTCACGGAACACCCTGCTCATCAAACTCATGAATATCCCTGGGGTGTTCCTCAGTACAAATGGTAAAACAATAAACTTGTAATGTATAAACCTCGTCTTAAAGGTGGTCTTAGGGATGCCATCCTCTTTAATCCGTAACTGGTGGTATCCTGATCGCAGGTCGATCTTTGAGAACATCGTCGTGCCCTTCATTTGATCGAATAGATTATCAATCCTTGACAATGGATACTGATTCTTGATCGTTGCCTTGTTCAATTGATGGTAGCCAATGTAGAGTCTCCATGAACCATCCTTCGTTCATATGAAAATAACAGGCACACCCCATGGTGACACACTTGGATGTATTAGTCCCAAGTCCAACAACTCCTTTAGTTGCATTCTCAACTCCTGTAAATCTGGGGTCGACATCCGATAAGGCATTCTCTCTATCGGTTCAGTCCCCATATTTAAGTCTATGGTAAAATCCAATTCCCTCTTCGGCGACATCCCAGGAAAATCCTCTGAAAAGACGTCTGCAAACTCTCTCGCCACAGGAAGGTGTTCTAGACCTTTCGCTACTCCCTTATCGTTTAACGCAAGGATCGTGTAAATATTACATCCCTTGCGCATGCACCTTCGAAGCTGCAAGGAAGAGATGAACCTCAGGGAAACTCCCTGGTTCGGTCCTACAATCACGCATCTCTATCCCTCGTCATCGACCAAGATCAACTGTTTCTTCTTACAGTTGAGTATCGCCTCATGCGATTCCAACCAGTCCATACTGATCATGATGTCATAAGATCCTAATATTGTGACATACAGGTTGGCCCTAGTGACAAACTCTCCCAAGTTAAGGATACAGTGCGTAATCTTTCCTCCAACCTTCTGTTTTTCTCTAGAAGCCATCTTTAAGAAGCTAAACTCATCCTGTTCGACTGCCTTTACCTTAATTCGTTTTAGCACCTCACCAGAAATTAAACTCTCAGTAGCACCGAGATCTATCAAAATACTAAGGGTTTGGTCAGTGATGGTACCTAACGTCTCGAGGACATTCGACGGGTTCTCTTCCTCACAGTTATTCACCGCTACATGAATTTGATGGGCCTTGCCCAAATCTCCCACTGATCCTGATGCTCTAGTCCTCTCCACAGAGAAGTTGCACTGGTAGTGTGGCTCCCCACATGTGCAACACCACTTCTTCGGTACAGTAGTCCTGGTACCCAAAGGAGAAGATGACAACCCACCATCCTGGAATCCTGGTCTAATCTGCTGAATAGGCCTAAACTGCTGCTGTTGTTGTTGACAATGTTGTTGATGTTGTGGTCCTCGATAAGGTGTCCGTTGCTGAAGTGTCGGTCGCCGAGGTGTAGTGAAAGTGGATCCTCTCTGGAAGCCATGATATCCGGGCATATGTCTGGCTGGTGTTTGATGCTATTGTGTACCAGATGACACCTGCCCTGCTGGTCTCGCTGGAGTCCTGCTCTGACCCCTTCTCATAAGCTCCTCCTTTGCTATGAGGGCCTTTTAGACGACATCATGAAAGGTTTGAGGAATCAAAATCCTAACCTTTGCACGTATGCTTCCATTAAGGCCAAACACAACCCTGTTGACCTTAAGTTTCTCTATGTTAAGATGCGGAGCATACCGGAGCAACTCCATAAAACGGGCCTCGTACTAAGGCACCGTATGACCACCCTGTCGTAAGGCGTTGAACTCGTTGAGATGATGCTCAATGAATTCCTCTGATAGGTACCTCTCTTGAAACCATTCCTCGAAAAGTTCCCATGACACATCTTCGACGGCCATGTTCAGCTGTGGTAGGAGCGTCTTCCACCATAGAAGAGTGCTCCCCTTTAGTTGAAAGACTGCCATGCAGAGCTTCATGTTGGAGGTATAATCGTGAAGTGCAAAGCACATCGCCATATTCTCCAACCATGCCTCGACGGCTTCGCCATCCGGGGCACCAAAGAACTCGAGAAATTTGACCTTTTCATGCTCATGGTGAATGCTACTAGTACCAACTAGAGCGTGTGGTGGACCCTCAGGGAGTGCCGATGTTGTGGCCTCATCTTTTTCCAAACGACTGATCAGTGCCTCAGACATCTGCTGAAAATACCTCATCATACCAACTACATCACCCACCACTATCTGCTCTTGTCCGAAAACCTGTTCGTCTCCCTGGGGGTTTGACCCCTTAAGTGTGGATGCTACTGGAGGTGTCACGCCTCCTCCCCTAGCACCCCATCATATGCCTCCGCGACGTCCTCTAACCATGATCACCTACAAAAATACAAGTCAACTCAATTAGAAACATTATAATCAAATGATATCAACGAAAGCTGTAGTGATCCCATGTCGCGGGTTGAACCTGCTCTGATGCCATATGTAATGCCCCCTTCATTACGACTACAAGCGAAGCAGAAGTGCAATTTTTTTTGTTTTTGTTTTAGGGAAAGAAGGAAACGACGAAAATAGTTTGACCACACCACAGACGTCGAACAGAAGCATGCAACCCAGGAAATAGGCACCTATGCCACCACGCACAGGCACAAGGGCGACTGGGAAAAACATGCACATAATAACATGGAGGAACGCTACCCGCCTGACACAAACATGACCATGCAAATGAGCTAAGGGACAACATCGCCATGCAAACACAACAACCTATATGAATAAGATGAGAACATCAAGGCGCACAAACCCAATGCCAGAAGGAATTCAAGTCAGCATACGATGCTCAACCACACTCACAATGTAGGCATCAGATCCAACCAAGATATCATTCACTTCTAATCCATAGGGCGCGCCATGATCCGTGCATCAGGAATCATGCCTTTCCTGGGTGATAGACGTGTCAGTAACCTTGGCACAAACATATGCTATCCGGACCAAGGACTCTAGAAAAATCCGACGCGCTATGAATCGAATACTGACTAGTAGACTATACCTACCCCCACACGAAAGGTCGACGAGACACAAAAGAATGAAGACAAGGGGTGAGACCATGACACATGACATCTTCCCCAACCCCACCAATCACCCAGGCTAACCGGTCCATGATTAATTCTAATTTAACATGGGTTCCATTCTAATGGGGCACATCAAGTTACAATTTGTTTTGGCCTCGATTATCCATCTACTTTTAGCAAGTCTAAATTATAAATCAGTATTTAACTTAACATTATATTAACATTAAATACAATCCAATCAGCCATTCTACATTATACCTTAGTCATTAAATTCAATCAATAACATCAATTACGAATCAGTTCAGAAATTCTACATCACAATTTATTCATCAATTCAATCTAAATACCATCAACTATGAATCAATTCGACAATTATGCATCACAATTTAATCATTAAACACAATTTAATTTATTGATTTTAACCTCTACTTGGGTCAATACTTACTAAAGTCATTTAATCATTAATCATAGTCTAATTTGGCAATTCGATATTAATCCAAATGTCCATGCAACTAGCCATCAACTTAATTAACAACATTAATGATTTTATTGTAGAATGCTACCATTATAACACTTACGAACAATTAAATCTCGACATGTGGTCTATCTATATTGACCGAACAAACAATACTACCTGTCTTAGTAATAATGAGAAGGAAACTGCTAACTATTAACATCGTTGTATTAATTTAACAAGTTAATTAGCATAGCTGTTACCTAACAATTAATATAACAAATAACACGGTAGTTGATATAACTGTTAACAAACAATTAATAGAAAAATAACAAGGCCACTCTCATGACTGTTATCATAATGAGTAACATAGCAATGACAATGTGATTAATGTTTTAATTAACATAACAATTAGTAAAGAAAAAATACAAGGAAATTAATGTAACAGTAACAATCAATATAACAGTAAAAAGACAATTAATATAACCATAACAAGACAATTAATATATCATTAACATTAATCAAGGTGATTTTCAAGGCAATAAAATAGCTGTACCACATCTCAGCAACACGCAGTACATAGTGATGGCAACTCGTGTCCATTCCCAACAATGCATTCCAATTTAATGGCAAGACATGGTCAATTGGTAGAAAAACTCAAACACCAGTTAAGGCAAATCGCAGTCACAATTTACAGGAAAAATTCATGGTCTTTATTGCAAATTCAGTCATATTTTCAAGGGAAAATTGTGGTCGATAAAGGCAGAACACGGTCATAAGTTTTAATAGCAATTTCGTGGGTGAGTAAAAACAAAATCAGTCAAACGATTTAACCTCAATTCATGGGCATTCACAGGAAAAACAAAGCATCAATAAATTGGAAAAAATGAAATCTTTAAACAACAAATGTAGAGAAGAACATTTACATTCATTACACCGTACCCTTACAGTCATTACACATTACAGACATAGAGAAAAACATTATACAGTCATTACCTCATACCCTTACAGTCATTACACATTGAAAATGTAGACCCCATCCTTATATAGTCATTACACAATGCAAATGCAGATAAAAATGTTATACAGACATTACACCATACCCTTACAGTCATTACACATTGAAAAACACAGACCCCATCCTTATAGAGTCATTACACAATGCAAATGCAGATAAAAACGTTATACAATCATTACAACATACTAAACGTAGAAGACAATCATGATTACAGTCATTACACGAACTAAACGCAAAGGTAAGAGTTAAATCAATCAATACATGGTTCAAACACAGCCAGGGTTAAGAGTTTCGACTTTTTCTTCACTTGGGGTACCCAACAAATGCAGATAGAGATAAAAAGAATCATTTTTTGAATTAAAGGAAAGAGAAAAAAATCACAGACTAGAAAAAAAACGTAGTGAGGGATCGATAATTTGTTTTTCAATGAATTAAAAGCATAAAAAAAGTCACTGGCCAAGCAAAAATTTGCAGACAAGAATAACAAAATGTTTTTCATTTCCAGTATACAAATTATAAAGACGTAGACAGGGAAACAAAATCGTTTTTGCATTGCTAGGAAACCAATACAATGCAGAGGTATAATTTATCCAAGAATAAAAACATAGGGATTAAAAATTGATCCATCAACATTTAAAAGCGGGGTAAGAACGAGATAATGACGAGATATGAACATGCCGAGTTTAAAGAACAACTTCGCCAACAACCAAATTTGCAGGGTTGAATAAATTATTCAGGGCGCAAGGTGAACCTTCAGCCAAGGACGAACATTAGAGGTAGACGGTTGACATGAACATCCATCGCTCATCATTCTCCCATAGAAAAGCAGGGCGTTGAGATCCATTGGTCTATTAACACCGAAGCGATGACCATAGATCAGGCTCCTAGCCGACTGCTCAGGCGAGGAATGGTGAGCTAGGGATGAAGGAAAAACATACTGCAATCATCACACTCAATCAACCATAGGACGATCAAGACATACATGGAAACGAAATCCATGGGAGGCAGTCAATCATCGAGCTAAAGGCTAAGAAAAATTCAGTCAACAACTAGAACGCTAAGAAAATCAATTTAGTTACCCCATTAAACATGCAGGTCCAAAGAATAATACTACTACAATATACCATACAAAATGAAGAAAGTGTATCGTTGCCTGATCGCCTGCTCTGAGTTGATGTCCTACGTGCTCAGTGCAACACCCTCTTGCTGACTGACGAGACTTCACCGGTACCTCCCAACCAATGCTAGGGGTACTCTTCTTCCCCCTTAGCCCCCCCGAGCCACAAAGGGGCCATGCATGCTAACCAAAGAATCAACTAGCTCCCAACTCACCTCATAAGGCCGAGTTACCACTCCTCACCGAGCTATGTATCCCAACTCCCACAATCTAAGTCAGTCAAGTAAAAATTTCTGTAGTGTAATGTTACACAAACAGAAGAGGTCCTTCCTCCTTCTACTCCCTCCATTATATAGAGTTTCGAACCCTTTACCTACCCAAAATCCCATTTTATTTAATTTCTAATAAATTAATTCATAAAAATTCGTCCCCGTACAAGTGTCACCCATCCCCTTCATTCCTCCAAAAACTAATTTCTTTAATTAATTATTTACCCTTATTTCCCTCACCCACCTAGAGTCACTCCTAGAATCGCTCCTAGGTGTCCCCAAATTCCCTTACAGGTTTTAATGACTTTCCCCATTATTAATTTGCTAGTTCAGTTTTAAATTAGAAAGTTCTTAATGGTAGATACCTTACTAAGTTTGACTTTCTCCTTTTTCCCTTGTGTTTCGCTTTTCTTTTTATGTTTCCCTCTTTTCCTAGTTTCCTAATTATTTTAGAATTCCCCTTTTTCCCTTTTTAGTTTAGAACTCAATTTGGCAGGTGCAGAAATTAAGTTTTCCCCTTTTCCCCCTTTTAATTAATATATATATTTTTTAAATTATCCTAATAAAATAAAACAATTACCCCTCCCACCCNTTCTTTAATTAATTATTTACCCTTATTTCCCTCACCCACCTAGAGTCACTCCTAGAATCGCTCCTAGGTGTCCCCAAATTCCCTTACAGGTTTTAATGACTTTCCCCATTATTAATTTGCTAGTTCAGTTTTAAATTAGAAAGTTCTTAATGGTAGATACCTTACTAAGTTTGACTTTCTCCTTTTTCCCTTGTGTTTCGCTTTTCTTTTTATGTTTCCCTCTTTTCCTAGTTTCCTAATTATTTTAGAATTCCCCTTTTTCCCTTTTTAGTTTAGAACTCAATTTGGCAGGTGCAGAAATTAAGTTTTCCCCTTTTCCCCCTTTTAATTAATATATATATTTTTTAAATTATCCTAATAAAATAAAACAATTACCCCTCCCACCC
>SNQJ01S0026939.1:7609-33407 GCA_010110895.2 Picea sitchensis
TTTATTATTATTATTTAAAGTATTTTGAGATAAAGTTAATAATGTTTTTTATAAGTTGTAAGTAATGGTTTACTTTGCAATTTTGTTTGTGTTTTTTTTTTTCATTTTATTATTATTTAAATTATTTTGAGATAAAGTAAAGTTAATTTCATTGAATAATAATAATCATACATAAATATATGTATTATTTATGGAATTTCCTTACGTGCATAAAAATACATCATATTATATTATTAAAAAATTATATGCTTATAAAGATGTTAAGAAAATATAAAATAATATATTTTTTAGTAACCATAAATATAGATGACATCAATTTGTAAAATTATTTTTAAATATTAATATTATTTTAGAAAATATTAATATATAATTTTAAAAGTCACAAATATTAAAAACATTAATTTATAAAATTGATTTAGAAATATAAAAAATTATGTAATTACTATGTAATAATTATAATTATGTAAGATTTGTCACAACATTTACAAGTTATAAAATAAAATTAAACATAAAAACCCAAATATTGTTACATTGTAAACATTAATTTATAAAATTGATTTAGAAATATAAAAAAAATTATGTAATTACTATGTAATAATTATAATTATGTAAGATTTCTCACAACATTTACAAGTTATAAAACAAAATTGAACACAAAAACCCAAATATTGTTGCAGGGTAAAAACAATGAATTTTACAAATTATAAAATAAAATTAAACACAAAAACTTAAATATTGTTACATAGTAAACATTAATTAATAAAATTGATTTAGAAATATAAAAAAATTGTGTAATTACTATGTAATAATTATAATTATGTAAGATTTCTCACAACATTAACAAGTTATAAAACAAAATTGAACACAAAAACCCAAATATTGTTGCATGGTAAAAACAATGAATTTTACAAGTTATAAAATAAAATTAAACACAAAAACTCAAATATTGTTACATAGTAAACATTAATTTATAAAATTGACTTAGAAATATAAAAAAATTATGTAATTACTATGTAATAATTATAATTATGTAAGATTTCTCACAACATTTACAAGTTATAAAATAAAATTAACACAAACCCAAATATTGTTGCAAGGTAAAAACAATGAATTTTACAAGTTATAAAATAAAATTAAACACAAAAACCCGAATATTATTACACAGTAAACATAAATTTATAAAATTGACTTACAAATATAAACAAATTATGTAATTACTATGTAAAAATTATGTAATTATGTAATATTTCCCTTACCTTCTTCATATTGTATCAAATTTTGTCTTTCTTCCCCAGCAAACTTATAATTTAATGTTATTAAAAGTGATAATGAAATTCATTTTTAAATCTGTGTCCTTCTTCCCAACAAAACTTATAATTCAATTTTACAAAAAGTGATAATGAAATTCATTTTTAAATCTTATCCTTCTTCGCCAACAAAGCTTATAGCTATTCTTAATTAATTTCAATTTTATAAGAAGTATCCATGAACTCCATTTTTATTGAGTAATTGTTGATATTCATAACTAATATATAACATTTTTTTTTAAATTGCAAAGATTTTTTTGGCCTTGCCAATACGTAGACCAGTGTGCTCCATTCCATGACATGAATAAAGGAAATCCATGGTTGCAGGCCAAATGCATGCATCTGCACATTTAATGGAGGTAAGTAATCCCCCATTATCCCACTACTTCTTAAGGTAAGTAATTACCTCCTGCTGCAACGTCNAAAGATTTTTTTGGCCTTGCCAATACGTAGACCAGTGTGCTCCATTCCATGACATGAATAAAGGAAATCCATGGTTGCAGGCCAAATGCATGCATCTGCACATTTAATGGAGGTAAGTAATCCCCCATTATCCCACTACTTCTTAAGGTAAGTAATTACCTCCTGCTGCAACGTCACAAACAATTTACATCGTCTCCTGAAAATCCTTTGAGATCACCAGTTGTCGCCAGCCATAAAGAAGAAAGAGCACAAGATAGATCTAACAGATGGTGCAGCCAGTGGGATCCTCATTTCTCACAACAGTGTATGACGAGTATCCTTCAGAAGGTTCGTACACATAACTGGGATTCAGTTGATGATGATACACAACTGCCGGAGTCTCCGCGGCCGCCTTCTCTTCTTTGGCAGGCCCCACGCTCAGCAGCTCTGTGAATCCGAGTTTCATCAGTTTCTTAGCCAGAAGCACAGGATCTGCTTCTCCGATCACAGTTATTTTCCTCTCCTTCATATCAACTGCAACAGACTCTACCCCTGCAATCAAATATCATATCACTACTCAAAACCTAATTCAGTGTAATGAGAATTGCAATGGATAATATTAGAATGATATTTACCTTCAACAGCTGCAACAGCCCTCATAGCCCGTCTCTTGCTTTTCTCGTCCTCAATCGCCACTTTCAGCACCATTTTCTGCAAATATAACACATGCAGGGCCACCATCGTCAGTGAATGGTTTCAATAATTCATAACATACAGAATCTCAAAACCAATGATTCTGGTGGAACAGAGCTGATGTAGCGGCATACCTTCATATTTGACAGCCTTCCAAAAACTCTCCGCAGTATCAAATTGGCAGTGGGAGCCTTCTGTTTCTTGTTAATGAAAGCCAGAAGAATCACAGTCTCATAGGCGATGGCGTGGTCGAGGCCCAAGGGAGAGCGCAGACATATATATATTGTGCAGAAGAAGAGGTGTGGTACGCGGAGGGTTTCAACGCGCGGGCAACACGCTCAAGTCACTACGCGACGAACTCTTTGTTTTTTACGAGAGATTAACTGCCCCAGGTGGGTTCCGCTAGGGGTTCAGCGGGTCTTCTGGAGGTTTCTGCGCGGTTGTAAGTTTTTTGGACTCTTCTGAGTGCTACGTTTTTTTAACTCTTGTGTTTTTGAACTCTTGTTTTATTGAACTCTTTTAGTTCCCAAATTGAACGGTCAGTACAAATGAATATGCATCATGACCAACACAACAAACCGAATATTTCGGTAGCCATCCACTCATCACTATGGGTATTCTATAAGCCGCCCTATAACTTTAGTTTAATTTTTTTTTTTTTTTTTTAAGTTTTTTTATTATTTTTTTTATTTGATTTTGCCCGAAATCTTATGAAGAATGATTAGATCTACAAATATAATAAAATTTGTATAATCTAAATACTTCATAAATTTTCCAACACACTAAATCTATTTATACATTCAAAAATATAATCTAAACAATAAAAATTAATAATTTTATTCAAATTTACATCATAAAATTCAAACTAAAATTTCCAAAAAATAAAATGTTTATCCAATACCAATTCTAAAATACATCCCTATGATCAGAGAGTACTTACCAGACTTACGGCTTTGGTATTTGTGCGATACCCTAAAACAATTTTTATTTATTTTTAAATTGGTTGAGCTCGCGAGGGTTCGAATCTCTATGTGTCACCTCGAATGCTCTCTCCATTCCGAAGATCCTCTTTTTTTTAATTTTTATTTGTTATTTTCATATCTAGGTGCAAATGAAAATGAGAATGAGAAGGAAACTATGGCAAAGGATATCTTGAAAGTAAAGAGAATTAAGATTTTCACTATAAAGTGGGAATTTTTAATAAATGTTAACACAAAGAAGAGAAATCAGTAAAATATATATATATATATTTGTCTCATAAATAAGGGGATCTCATACACCAATTTGGTGTATTGGCTTGTCATTGACTTTAAAAATAGATTATTATTATTATTATTATATATATATATAATTTTGTCACACTTTTTTTTTTTTTTTTAAATGAAATTTTTTTTTGTCGATGTTAACACACTCAAAGACAATGGAAATTATATATATATATATATATATATATATATATATATATATACATATATATATACTCTCTGTTTTTGTCACAATTTTTTTCAAAAGTCTCTTGGAGATGAATTATTATTTGGAGAAACTTTGAAAAGTTGTGATTTGTTTCACTCTTAGAAATTTGCATTTTGTGCAACAATGTGTTAATATTGTTGCTATTGAATTTTTGTGGATTGTGATGTGTTGTATCAAATAAATCTTTAATGTTACTATATGTTATATGGAACAAATTTTTTGGCTCACAATATGTTGCATGGATAGAAAGTTTGTATTTTTTGGCTCACAATATGTTGCATGGATAGAAAGTTTGTAGACATGTGATATGCTCCCTTGCAATGTGTCGCAATGAAGAAAGTTTTTGAAGTTGTGATATATTGTAGGAAAGATATTTTTGAAAGTTGCAAAAAGTCACAAGAGAGAATTTTTACAGTTGTAAAAATGTCGCAAGAAAGGTAAATTTCTAAGTTGTGAAATGTTGTGACTTTGAAAAATTTCACAAAGTTGCATTTTTCTTCCCTCTAGAATCTCGTTGCATCATAGACATCAAACTTTATGAAATTTTCATTATGTTGCATATAAAATGATTTTGGTTGTGGTGTGTTGCATGGATAAAATGTTTTGAAAGATGTGACACAACACAATTTGGAAACATTTTGAAAGCTACAATACAATATACTTAACAGGTTTCTTAGCAAGGTGTATTTTGTATTCTCAACAACCACCTGAATCAAGAAGAAGAAGAGCATCAAGAAGAAGATGCCAACGTTGGAATTGTGGATCCACTTTAAAAAAAACTAGAAGGAAATAGTGTAATAGACAAACTTGATATATGATAGATGTGTTTTGATATTTACTAGACTTTAAATTGTTGTGGATATTCCATTGGAATTGCTCATCACAATAGATCTTGTATTATGCTGAAATATTTTTATTATGCAGGTTTATTTCCTTACATCTCATATTTATTATCATTAGCTTATTGCTCGAATTTATGAAAATAATTGAAATACGAAAATGAAAGGACAAGAAAATGAACACATCATCCACATGAATGAACACAAGATGTATCTTAGGAAACACAGACTACAAAGTGTTTCACATTATCAAAGTGTCAAGCAATCCAATCCAACCATATTACACACGTACTACACACCCGGATAGTTATCACCCCACACTAGCCAAAGGCCGCCATGAGTACAATGAATCGTTGGCACATCATACAACATTAAATGAACCTAGATATGAATGGAAACATATCAGTAAAAGGACGTCAGTGCATGGAGTAGGCCCGAAAACAGGAACATCACAACGAAAAAAATTTGTTGTCTTTTGAACTGTTTATACCACTTGCCAGGGTGAGAGTATTTTCTTCCAATTTGCATTTATCCACCAATAGAGCTCCTACTAGCCATCAATTGAGCAGTTCTACCAGCCACCTAGCCACCAGTTCTATTTATTCCAGGAATAATAGTTCAACAGAAAAGTCCTTGTATCCATGACTTCTCCTAGCAAACATGTGATTTACTATAGGCAATAGTTCATGCAGACCGCTTGCAGTCCCATAGTGTCATTCTCACATCAGTTGGCACTGAGAAGACAATTTTTGGGAAGGGGACCCAACATACAGTCGATGACCAAGATCCCTAGCCTCACCAAATAGTTGCTTGAACTATGCTTCGATGTTCCTGCAATTCGTTAGCTCTATTTGTCAACATATGTTGTGTGTGATGCCACAGATCAACAACTTTGTTGAACCCAACAGATGATTTCTACAGACTGTTCCCTATATTGGTTGCAATTGTCCTTCCCTTCTTCGTTATCAACCAAGACAACCCAGAAAAGAGGACGATGTTGGGCCTATCCGTTGGGACAATTGCCTCATCCTTGCAATTTGCAAATGCTCGAGTAACCAGGAAAATTTCTAGCTGTGGGACTTGGGAAACTACTGCATGAATTTTTGGAATATAGGATGAAGCACCCCCACACTTCATCGATCCAAACAAAGGCAAAGCATAGATATGTCTTCATCTTGGAAAAATGTACACTAAAGTTTAATAATGGGTAAATTTGTGTCAACAAACATAACTCATTATTAATGCCTTCATTTTTAAGGAATGTATTGTCAAACAATCACTAAAATGATATATCAAATGACAATTACAAATTTTCAAAAATTAATCAATAGAAAGCTAACAAAATTCGTGACAACTTTTGTTTTTATTGTAAAGTGAAATTCTAAATAAAAAAAATCTTTTGTTTACTGGAAGTTGAAAAAATTCTGAAAATATATTTTATTTTATCAAAAAACAAGGAAAATAGACACCCAGATTCATGGCTTTACCCATCATCATTTTGAATTCTATTGGTTTTTTCAAATAGAATTATCAGCACAAAGGTGTATTTTGTATTCTTAGCAGCCACCTGAATCGAGAGAAAAAGAGCATTCAGAAGAAGATGCCAACATTGGAATTATGGACCCACTTTAAAAAAAAACTAGAAGGAAATAATGTAATAGACAAATTTGATATATGATAGATGTGTTTTGACATTTACTAGACTATAAATTGTTGTGGATATTCCATTGGAATTGGTCATCATAATAGATCTTGTATTATGCTGAAATATTTTTATTATGCAAGTTTATTTCCTTACATCTCATATTTATTATCTCTAGCTTATTGCTCGAATTTATGAAAATAATTGAAATACGAAAATGGACATCTGGTAAAAGCCTCTGGGAAAACTACAAAATTCCCATCTTTCTGAACTATACATGCTTATACTATAATCAAAGCCCCCTAAAAAACTGAACATATGGAACACAATGCAATGCACCATCCAAACGATCCCCAACACCATATGAAAACGCATCCAACCTAAAAACAACATTTCTCTATAACACATGAAAAATAATGCACTACTCCCTAACTTTATACATACAATATCTCAATAACATCAATCAACTGCAAAACATGATGAAAAACAAAAGCTGACAATAGAGAAATGAAAAATAAGAATCATGACCTAATTTTCCCTAGCATATAACATACAATGTAGAGGATTTCTTACACTCTAGTGCAGATTTCCACAACCCCCAAATTAGAACTCTTTGATCTTGCCTCTCCCAGCACTTCCAAATCGACAACAATTCTGTCTCTCTGAACCATAACATATGACATGGTAGATAAATGCATTAAGCAACCCAAAAAAATCAAAGTGAACAATACAACCTTAAAACATCACACCCTCTCTCCTTGCTTGCCTTTGACTGCTGTCAGATTACATAGTCTCTATAACAACCCCCGACCCACTTGGCTTGCTTCTAGAAAAACCAACAACACAAAAAAGTTGTTGCACTACATGCACAAAGAAAAATATATCAAACAACAACGAGAGAAACTATCAAAGAACAATGACCTCAAAACATAACACCTTCTCTCCCTATTCACCTTTGATTGTTTGTGGCTTGCCCAATATTTGTAACAACCCCTACCAAAGTTGACTCGCTCCTGGAAAAACCAACAACATAGCAGAGCTACTTGTACTATGCATAAAGAAAACTCTATCAAAGAGCAACTACGGAACCTAATTGCACATATGGAAACCAACTGGTTAGAATAAATATACTAGATGCACATGACTTCTTACCCACTCTCATAGATTTTTACAAGCCCAACAAACCATATCTCATCCAAGTCGCCAACCACGACACCTTTACTTTCAGAACAACCTCTCTGTCCTAGGTTATAGAAAAGTATATCATGATCAAAACCAAATAATTCAACAATTAATTAGAACAAAAAAATTCAATTAAATCTCCTTGTAATCCGTGAAATCTATTTCAGAGAATCATGTCAAGAAATACACATAAATCCATTCAAATTGTATGAATTGTATAAAATTTAATGAACAATCAAAACACAATAATTTATATATATTTATTAAAATGATTATATATATATTATATAGTAAATATAAATGCATATCCTGTGGCCCACTGCTTTAAATGCCACCAATTTCCAGTTGACACCATAGCAAGCTTCGTAAACCGTGATGGTCTCGAAACTTTGAGACTCATACATGCATCCATTCCAACCATCTACTAAACTTGCATAATTAAATTTCCTTATCAATTCTTTCCATCTTCCCGTCAACAAGATGTTGTTTTGGAGGACCAATCAAAACACAGGAAGAAAAATTAGATTTCTCCCAACAAAGTTTAACTTTGGAAAACAACACCAAATTTTTAGTCAACTCGAAAAGAAAAATGTAGTCAACGTAAACTTGATTTCTATAGTCCCAGGCCTTCGACGGGGACTAATAATATTTTCACTATGAAGTGTTATGATTTCTTGGAATATCTAACAAGTGGTGGTATGAAAGTGAGTGATTGAAAATCCTTTGATTGTGATGGTCTTGGGGGAATTTTCCTTACACTTGTCGACGTGATCGATGATAATGAATTCAAAGACAATCATGAGAAATGGAATAAAATAAAACAAATATAGGTCATTTTTTATTTTTTATATACATAGAGAGACCCTTTGCCGCCCTTTTACCTTTTTTCAAAAATTCACTTGGAATATAGCGCATTTGGAGAAACTTTGAAAAGTTGTGGTTTGTTGTGCTCTCGAAAATTTGAATTCAATGTGACAATGTGCTAGCATTGTGCCATTCATATTTTGTTGCCTGTGATGTGTTGTGTCAAATAAATCTTTAATGTTGCGATACATGTCACATGGAACAATATTTTTAGCTTGTGATGTCTTGCATGGATATAAAGTTTCTAGAAATGCAATATGTCCACTTGCAATGTATTGCAACGAAGAAATTTTCTGAAGTTGAGATATCTTGCATGGAAGAAATTTGTAAAAATTGTGAAATGTTGTGAGAGAGAGTTTTTTTAGAGTTGTGAAATGTCGCAAGAAAGAAAAATTTCTAAGTTGCGAAATGTTGTAACTTAAAAAAAAATGCAATTTATTTTTTATTTTTTCCCTCTAGAAGTCGGTTGCATCGCAGACATCAAACTTTAAAAATTTTGCACTATTTTCCATAAAAAAATGATTTTAGTTGTAGTGTGTTTCATGGGTAGAAAGTTTCTAACACTGTGAAACAGTGCAATCTAACAAATTTTCAAAAGAGACGATATAATATACTTAAACAATTTTATCATTGAAGGTTAGTTGAAAAAGGATTGAAAATCGATTTGGAAACTTGATGGAATCCTGGAAAATAGTTTGTCACTTACTCAAAGTGAAAATTTTCTAAGTCATGATATGAAAGATTGAAAGACTAGTCCTCTGGGATTCAAACAAAAAAGAGGGGCCCCAAACCCTTTTTCCTTTGCTACGCGAAAAGGAAAAAAAGGTATGGGGAAGTTGTTTCTTGCTCAACACATCATGTCTACTACACCCGGTATTATGAACGAGGTGACTTAGAAATTATATTTTTTTTATGTTCATATAATATGAAGGAGTTGGCTTATAAACAATTTTCTTTAATTATAGATCTGGGTCCTACTCAATCGCATGGACAATGGGGTGTTTTTCATTTTCAACAATGACCTAAATCAAGAGAAGAAGACCTAAGTCCTACTTAGTCACACACTTGAACCATTACTTTCCCTCTCAAAGGTGATGTGATGAATGGAGGATTGCAACCATAAAGTGCCATAAATGGAGACATTTTCGATGAAGTATGGAAGGATGTGTTATACCATCATTCCATCAAGAGAAACCATTTGATCCATTGTGTCAATTTATCAAATGCAAAAGAATGAAGAGAACCTTCTAAACATTTATTCACAATCTTATTTTTCCCATTAGATTGAGGATGGTAAAAGGAAGTGTGAGCACATTGAGTACCCAAACAAGAAAATAATTTAGTCCAAAAATTACTAGTTAAAATTATATTTCTATCACTTACAATAATCTTGGGGATTCCATTTAGCTTATGAACTATTTACATGAATGATTCTTCTATTGCACTTGCCTAAAAAGGATGAGAAAGAGAAAACAAATGGGAATACTTTGTGAGTCGGTCCATCAATGCCATGATAACATTCTTTCCTACACACTATGGTAGACCTGTAATAAAATCCATTGAGACCTCTTTCAAATGCTAACCTGACATGGCTAATGGTTGTAGAAGACCTATGGTGTTTATTGTCTCTCCCTTCTATTAGAAAACTAAACATTCATCCACTAACATTTGAACATTAGTTTTAAGAAATTCCCCAAAAAAATCCTTCTTGATCTTGTGGTAAGTTTTCACAAACCCTATATGCCCTCCTATAGAAGAAGTGTGAAATTCCAAAAGGACCTGCCGTTTGAGTTGATAATTCTTACATAAATATAGGTAATTATGATACCATAGTGAATCCTTCTTCCACAAAAAATTTATCTAATGCACTTGGGTCCTCTTGTAGTTTTTGAATGATCTTGCATAGCTTCTAATCTTGCTTCCATTCTATCCTTGCTTCTTCCATCCAATCATTAGAGGAAATTTGAGGTCTAAAATGGGTCTCCTAAGGAAAATAATAAAATAATAGTTTAAATAATAAAATAAGAGTGATGAATTATCAAAGGGAAAGGAATAAAAATAATTTTTTAATTGTGTTTTTGACTTATCTCCATATAGGTTTACTCAAATTTCAAGTGTAGGAATGCATTGGATGCATACTTAAAATTTTCATCCAACGAGTACCCACTTTCCATACTTATGATACACCCACAGTGAAATAAACTGTACATACATGAAAAAACATGTTTTTTCATGTATGTATAGTTTATTTCACTGTGGGTGTATTAAAAGTATGGAAAGTGGATACTCATTGGATGCAAAATTTAATTATGCATCCAACGCTTGCTTACACTTGAAATTTGAGTAAACTTATAAGGAGATAAGTTGAAAGCATGATTAAAAAAAGTAGTTTTTTTCTTTTCCCTCCAAAAATATTTACTTTTATGGTTGACATCAGGGTAAAATCACGAAGTTAGGTAACACTTTCGTGAGAATTAGGTTGCAAAAAATTCAAATGGCATGTTTTTGGCGGAACTCTTGATTTTTTTGGCCGAACAATTTTTTCAGCCGAAAGTTAAATCTAAGGACACCGTTGAAAAATATAACTCAAATTTTAAATCTAACAACAATTTTCGTTTAAAACTAACTTTCGACCTAAAAATACTAACTTTTGGCTGAACTAATAGTTCGGCCGAAAAACCTGTAACTATGGCACTTTTCATAAAGGTATGTGTTCACTTTAGCTTACTCCAACTTAGGGAGGAGCGAACTCCTTAAAATATTGTTAGTATGGCTTCAAAACTAGTACCAACATTTTCAAAATTGAATCTACTTTCTTTTGATACAATTTGTATTCTATTTAATTGTTTTTTAGTAATTTTAGTTAATTTTATAAAAAAATGTTTGCATATTATTTTCAGATGAAATAATGATTCAGTAAAATGAAAAATCAATATCTGCAATAAAATGCAGTAAAAAATTATGGAAAATTTATATTATGGAACATTTCATTGTCCTCTTCAAAATGGTACTTTTAGATTTCACTTTTAAATAAAAATTAAGGGAGATAAATGATGTCAATCTAAATGTGTTTAAAATCTGCATCTTTTTCAAATTGGTCAAATTCAAAAAATTGTAGTTATTATAATATTCATATGTTGTCTTCAAAACTATATGCATACTTTAATAGAGCATGTTTAGATTGTTGCAACATATTTTTTTTTCATAATCAAAAGTTTAATAATGGGTAAATTTGTGTCAACAAACATAAGTCATTATCAGTGCCTTCATTTTTAAGGAACATACTGTCAAACAATCACTAAAATGACGTATCAAATGTCAATAAATTTTTTTTTTGAAAATATCAATAGAAAGCTAACAAAATTCGTGATTTTTTTATTTTTTTTATTGTAAAGTGAAATTCTAAATAAAAAAATACTTTTGTTTACCGGAAGTTGAACAAATTCTGAAAATATATTTTATTTTCTCAAAAAACAAGGAAAATAGACACCCATATTCATGATTTTACCCATCATCTTCTTGAATTCTATTGGCTTTTTCAAATTTGATTTTGATAGTATATATATTTTGTTGGCCTACTTTTAACCTCAAAATTCTGCTAATGCAAATTGTGGAATTGAAATAACACAAAGTAGGACCTCTGTGTCTTCTTCTTTCCTTGAAAGTGCATCTACTGCCACATTTTATTTTCCTTTTTGTAGATAATTTCAAATTCATAACCTGACATATTGGTAACCCATTTATGTTTCTCTTCTAAATATAATCATCGCTCCAATAAGTACTTCATACTATCATGTATATTTTTACCTTGAAGTGTCTTCCTATTAAGTACAAGTGTCATTTCTTAACTGCATGTAGTGTGGACAACATTTCATTTTCATAAATGGGTTGAGTAAGTTCTTTCCTTTACATTGGTTACTTTCAAAGGCAAGGGGCCTTCCTTCTTTCATTAAAACTACATCAATTCCATGCCTTGAGGCATCACACTCCATAATAAAGGTTTTTGTGAAGTCATGCATGACATGATAGGAGTTGTACATATACCCTCCATAAGTTTTTCAAAATCTTTGGTTTCTTCTTTAGTCCAAGAGAATGCCTACTTTTTCAATAACGTTGCTAGAGGTATTATTATTTGACCATAATTCTTGACAAATTTATGGTAATAGCTTGTAAATCCTAAGAATCTTGTAAGATTATTCAAGCTTTTGGAAATCAGCCATTCCATCATCACTTTAATTTTTTTAGAGTCCACTTTAACGATTTCATGAGATACAATATGATCCAAATATTCCACTTATTGGACCCCAAATGAACACTTGGAAGGCTTTGCATATAGTTGTTTCTCCTCCAATACTTTTAATATCATCTCAACATGTTGTACTTGCTCTTGCCAAGATTTGATATAAAATAGTATATCATCAAAAAATACTCTCACAAATTTTCTAAGCAAGGGCTTGAAAATAGAATTCATCAAGATTTGAAATGTGGAATGTGCATCAGTAAGTCCAAACTACATCACCAAAAACTCATGCATGAAGGTCAGTTACCTTCATGTGTTATAAATGTTATTTAATTGGCGATGTCTTTTCACCTCATTTTGATTTGATGATATCTAGAATGGAGAGCCAACTTGGTAAATAAAATTGCTCCATGCAATTCATCTAATAATTCAACAATAATAGGAATATGAAGCCTGTCTTTAATGGTCATCTTGTTGATCTCTCTATAATCTATATGCATACACCAAGAACCTTCGTTTTCATAAATTATCACCACTAATGAAGAGAAAACACTTTGGATAGGTTGAATGATGCCATCCTCTAACATTTCTTGAACCATATGCTCAATCTAACTCTTTTATTCATATGTATACATGTACGGTATGATGTTAGGTGGTACACTTTCTAGTTGAAAATGAATAGCATGGTCACGATCTCAAGAAAGTGGAATACCTTTAGGCATATCTCTAAATACCTTGGAAACATTGTTGATAATTTTTTGGATATCCATGGGAATGGAGGGTCTAGATGTTTGAACATGTAGCGAGCAAAATCGTGCAATTATACCATGTTGTCCTTTTTTAGCTATTTTTTCATTACTTAAAGTTTATTACTTTAGAGGGTTTCCCTTAGATTCCTCTAAGTTCAATTTTCTTTCTCTTTGACGAAGATCTCATGAAAAGTTCCTAAAACTTAAGAGCCATTGTTCCCAATGATTGTAACCATTGGATCCCTAATACAACATCATCACCAACCACTTGGATTTCACTAATTTGACTATCCAATAAAGACTTTTCCATAGTGAGCTTAATATCATGGAAATCATGGCACTCCCCCAAACAATTTATAGTGCCTTTATTTGTAGTCATTACTTGAAACTTTAGTGTTGTATATATAAAGTAATTGACAAGTTTTGTAACGAACCTCCGTTACGCCTAAGAAAAGCGAAGCACAAGGTAAAAAAAAAAATCATTAATAAATTAACATCAACTCATGATCATAGCAGTGCCTAATCAACCACATCATAAGAAAATGCAGTATCAGTTACTCATCATGGAATCCTAATGACGCATTCAATGTGTCAATGACAGATAGCGACACATAAACATAAATAGCGTAGCTGATTAGCACATCATAATCATCTTGAAACAATTTACAACAACATTCAATCAGATAAGGAATATAAAATGACTACCCGCCCAACCTACACTGCAAGGTTAGGACCTCTAGGACAAATAAACAATGCTCAATCCCAGGTTCTAATTGATTTTAATCATTTAAGGTCTCAGGGCTGGCGATTGTTCTGAGGAACACGGAGGTGTCTACATCCCACTAACAAGCAAGTCCAATCATCAACTAGATCAATCCATCAATCATTCTCATCAATTAATCATGGCTCAAGGGTAATCAATATTGTTATCAATCATACATCAACATTTAAATATTCCATGTGCCCGAGAGTGAACAATTCTAGAACAATCACATGTCAATTTAAGCGAAGCCGCAAGAGAAAACTAGTCACTAAATCCGTCATATATCTAATAAATTCATGGCACAAGATTAACTAACATTAAATTCAAGGTGCAAGAGAATAATGACGAAGCAATCACACACCCACCTAAATTAAGGCGCGCAAGTAAATTTTATTACTAAACTAATCATGCATCACCGTTAATGAAATGCGTGCAAGTAACCAAAGATAAATCATTGTACATCCATCATTATTCCAATGTGCAAGCAATCCAATTATTAAATCACAACATAATCAATGGCACAAGGTAAATATTCATTAAATTTTTATGGCACCAAGGTAACTACACACATGTCCATCCACACACACACACACACACACACACACACACACATATATATATATATATATATCATGGCGCAAGTAAGTATTAATTAAATTAAGGCACATACGAAATAATCAATCAATCCATCGAGTATCGACATTAATACAATGGCGGCAGAGAATCCATTACTTAGTCATTACACATCAACAAATTTCCATAACGCAAGAAGTCCAATGTCTACAAAATCATTCAATACATTATATTTTTATGCGCACGAGAAATCTATTATCTAGTACAAACATTCCTTACATTACATTTCCATTTGCACAAGAAGTCTAATGTCTACAAAACTCATTCAATACATTATATTTTTATGCGCACGATAAATCTATTATTTAGAACAACATTCCTTACATACATTCCAGAAAAGGGGTAGTTGGGTCAAAACATTTAGGGAGTAATTATGTGCTTTAAGTTCTAAGGGTTGAGGATAAACAGTAGATCAAATTCATGAAATCCAACAATCATTCGATATCTTACTTCAAGTAAAATTTTAGGGGTGGTAGGGATGTAATTCCTCATCCCCTAATTCCCAAGCCGAAGTTTTGCACGGGTAGGAAATTACTTATTTCAAAGGTAATGATAACTCTAGAAAGATCATGACTTGAAGTTAATCCAAGGTTGCTCAAGGGTAAAAGATCGCATGCTATCCAACATGGAGGAAAATGCATGGAAGATCATTGAAGCCTTTAGCTAGATGACAAAGAATTTTTTTTTAGTGCAGAGTTATGTCCTTCCCCAAGGTTCGCAACGAACTGGCTAGTGAATTACAAGCATGCGAATTAAATGGCAGAGGTTGTGTCCCTCCCCAAAATCACAGTGAAGCAACAAAAGAATTTTGGGCATGCAAATTAAATGGAAGAGCTGGTGTCCCTCCCCAAAATTGCAGCGAACTGACATAGAATACTGGGCATGCAAATTTAAATGGCAGAGTTCATGTCCCTCCCCAAAATCACAGCGAACTAACAAAGAATTATGGGCATGCGAATTTAAATGGAAAAGGTTGTGTCCCTCCCCAAAATCGCAACGAATTGAAAAGGAATTATGGCCATGAAAATTTAAATGGAAGAGGTTGTGTCCCTTCCCAAAATCACAACGAACTGACAAAGAATTATGGGCATGAAGACACAGATAATAAAAGGGGAAAGACAAGGTATTTTTCCCAGTTCACTGGGAAATCAATTTCGTCAACGCGTAGTGAAGTGTATGGGGGAAACACTTGGGTATGAGATTCCCCAAAACGTCGAGCACTACACAAAATTGTTGAGTAGATAAAACAAGTGCTGAGAAAAATACAAGGTTAAATCATTTGGTAAGAGACACCAAAATCACTATAGTTAACATGATGAGATGAGGAAAGGTCCAGAAGCCATAGTAAATTCGTTTAAACCCCCCCAAATCATGACAGTAAACTCATGGAGATGAGGAGAACAAGTTGTTTTGAAATAAAAGTGAGAATCATTGATCAAATTTAAGAAAAACGTTGAGTAATAAGGGTAAATGTCGCAAAACAAAATGCAGAGGAATCACTGAGTAAAAGAAGAAAATCGTTGAGTTCTCAAGGGTGAACGCAGGAAGTTTATAAAGAAAATAAAAAGGGCTGAGTCTTTAAAGGAAAATGCAAGGACTCTACTCCTTAGGAAAAACACAGGGAAGACACCAAAATCGCTTGTAGAGAAGGAGATGCAGAGACAACAACAACTGCAAATCGTAGAAACTTAAGGAGACCCAATCACTGGGAAAAAATCAACAATATTGTTGGGCAAGGGTAACAAAATCGTTGGGCATGAGTGTAACAGAAAACATATAAATTGTATGTAATAAAACATTGTAAACACCCCAATATATATATATATATATATATATACACACACAAAACACTTAAACCAATGCGACTTCAATTAAAATTTCAATAAATTGAATACATTGCAAAATTTATGCATACTTCTCTTCATTATTAGATCAAGATGTCCATTAAATTTCACAGCTACTGTTCCAAAAATACACACACACACACACACACACACAACACTTAAACCAATGCGACTTCAATTAAAATTTCAATAAATTGAATACATTGCAAAATTTATACACACTTCTCTTCATTATCAGATCAAGATGTCCATTAAATTTACCAGCTACTGTTCCAGAAATCCTTTACAATATTCATCAATATCTAAACCCAGATACATAAATTTAACTAATTACAATGCAATTTTAAAAACTTAAGTACCGTAACTGGCGAATGGATTGTTGATGTTCTTCAGTATCCTAAATACTAAAAGTGCTTCTCTTAATAGACACTTGTCACTCGTTCCTTTGGTTGCACCATTTAATTTAATTAAATGTCAATTTCCCTCACCCATCCTAAAAGCGCTCCTAAAATCACTCCTAGTTGTGTCTTTATTCCCTCTATTTCCTTTTTAATGACTGACGTCTTTCTAAAAATTAGTTTTTTTTAATTTAGAAAGTTTTTTAGTTAGACTAGACTAGATTCCTTTCTATGCTTCCACATTCCTTTTTATAATTATTTCCTTTCTTATCTCAGTTCCAATTTGGTATTCTTTTGCACACATTTATATAATTAAATCTTTAGATATAAATTTGTACTCTTTCAATTCCTAACTTGATTTTTCTTCATCCCCCACCATTTGATAATTTTATAATTTAAATTTTTAGTCTTCTTACCCACTTTAGACTTAGGCTCAAATTTTTAAACTAGGCTTAGAATTTTTAAGGATATTTTATAATTAATAAAAATTACTCATTTAATAGTTATTGTAAGTCCGACAATGTCAAAACAAAAATTGTTTTCTAGGCACCTACGTTCATTGACTCACCTTTATTAAAAATCGTGATGTGCCCTTCAAGACGCACTCCATGCTCCAAGGGTGTCACTCACCTTTATTCAAGTTTTGTTTTCATACGACGTGCTCTTCAAAACGCACTACGTGCTCCAAGGGTGCCACTCGCCTCCAACTGGTTTTGTAGTTTTCCAACCCTTGGTGTCAACACTCTATAAGGCGACCTTGTGAGAGACTAAGGGCCTCTAAGGAATAAAGACTATGCCTTATTGCACGCCCTTTAGAATATTAGTGAGAGACTATTTCAGTCTTCCCTCACGCCATCGTGGATATATTGAACTAGGTAATCTTTAACCTACAATTCAGGCCACGGTGGGAGTGCTAGTAGGTTGTGGCAGGGCTGCTACCACACCTCTCCCTCAATATCTGGTTGTTGTGCATGACCCATTTACTCCTTATGTGTGTTTGATTAGCAATAAATCATCAGTCTGCATCCATCAATGAAACACTGTCAATGATCCATAAAAAACATCATAATATACATGATCATATGTCACACATGCATAAATAGAAATACCTAAACCATATACATTCTAGTCACTGACTCGATTCAGAGTCCAAGGAGGTCCATTGACGCCATCGACATCCTCAATTTGTCTTGTATCCTTCACATTCAGGATAAACCCGTCAATAACACCTGTCTATACATATATATCAAATAACATAACATCATAATCCAACAACATCATCATCAGAATCCATAAGCGAAACAAACAACCATATACTAAACCAGATCACTTGCACGCGATTGTCCTCGGAGAATAAGTTAAATCATGTGCGCGTAAGAGCGGGATGTTACAAGTTTGGCTAATTTTCTATTAATGAATTTAAGTGTACTACTAGAATAAATCAACATTGTTACCATTTTCTTTTTGATATATCCTTCTATCTTGAGAGTTTAAAGACTATTGATGCCAACCAGTGCATGACAAGATATGGTTGGATTAACCTCATCTAGTTGTAGATCTTGTGATGGTCCCAACTCTTGATCTTCTTCCTATTCACAATCTATGTATAATAATTTTCCCTCATAGTACATGTGCCCCTTATTGTACTTTTTTTCGCAATCAAAACATAATCCCTTTTCTCTTTTCACCCATTTTTTGAGGTGTCAACGTTGTGGGTTGAATGAGGTTAGGAAAGGGAACATGGTTATATCTATAGTTGTTAGTGGCCACCCTTCTAGTAGTCATATTTTTACTTTCGAATTTCCTTTCCACACTAAAAGAATTCTCCAAGGATTAGGTTCCAAGAGACACACCTCATGTTGAACTCTGTGATTTAAAGTTCCCATAAAGACATCTAAAAAATTATCCTCTAAAATGTTCTTTTTTTTTTTGTAAATAAGAAGAGAATTATATTAAGTTCCTGCTAAAAACTGCAGTATAGCAACAAAATACAGACAAGTTCATAATGCATATGCTGGACTGCCCCAACAGAGGGGAAACCAGTCCAGTCTTCCATCCAGTTCAGAAGCCAAAAGTTATAAACTAAGGTGATGTTAACCATGTTCAAACTAAACATCCGCTAGACCAGAAGACTGACAGAGCTACATAAAGACAAACATAGGATCTAAACACCTGGCCTGTAGGTTGGCCACATGGGAGGGAGATCCCCTGGCCACGACTCTTCTACAATGTAAGTTGGCTCATAAACTGGCTCGCTTGGCTTGTCGCGCTCAGTTCCCTCATCTTGGCGGTCGCATTCAGTCTTCACCGGTTCCCTGTTGACTGGTCGCTGAGCCATGCTCGGTCTTTCCTCTGTAGAAGCAACAGGTACGTCCCGTGGTATAACTTCAACTGGTTCCATGGTGAGAGCCCCCTGCATGGAGGCGAGAAGTTGGAGGCAACTCGCCACCTTTTCATCAGTGCTTTGAAGACGATAATTGAGGTCTGACATCTCTTGTCTAAGCTCAAAGACCAGGTCGTTCATGATAATCAGACGGTCTCTGCTATACATCCAGTCGAAGCATCCAGTCGAGTGTTGATCATCTAGCTTGGGCTTTCCCTGAGGGGGTTCGCTGCATGAGCCAAGGAAGGGTGCAGGGGGTTGGAACTTCACCAGGGGAACGTGAAGGTGGCTCGGGAAGGAGATTGGCGTGCGGGAGGTTGTTGCCCTGGAGGCAACCATCGATTCTTGCAAGAGAGCTTCCGCTTGAGAACGAGGGGGGGATCTGCCAGAAGATGAGCCAGGGGGCTTGACCGGGGGCCGACGGGGATTCCAGGAAGAGCCCCGTTTCGGCCTTCCCCTCGGACGTGTCATTAAGTGCACAAAGGGATTGAAAGGGCAGGTAAACAGTGTCCAGCACAGGAGATGGGCAGGGAGACCTTTTGGCTTGTGTTCCGACAGGAGGAGCCTTGCGGATAACAGACAAGAGAAAATGGTATGTTGAGTGAGCCGATCCATTATGAAATCGCTTGCAAGGGGAGGCCTGCGTGAGTGCGGCATTAATGCCCTCGCACATCGCAATAAAACGCCATTAAAGTTCATGGGGGGTGGCGGGCTGGAGCACAAGCCCATCACGTGCCTCCGTGTTGTGATGGCTTGTGCCAACCCCTCCTCCTTGCCACGATGGTCGCGCTATCACCCCATCCGGGGGCTCTAAAATGTTCTTTAATCCAAGACATAGATTTTCAAATTATTGAATGCACTCTATAATTTGACCTATTTTCCAAATATTTATCAATTTTATAAAGAATGTGTTGCCCTTGGTAATGCCCATAATGTGTTATTAATTCATCACTAAAAATGGACCAAGAGACAAAAAAATCCTTTTTAAGTTCACAAAACCATTGACACTACACAAATTGATTAGGTTCTAAATAAAAGGATGCAAGAGTTATGTTTTGTAAAGTTCACACTTGGTGAAGATCAAAGAATTGCTACATACAAAATATTCATGTTATAGGATCCTTACCATCAAACTTCGTTATCTCGATCTTAGTAAATAATTAGTCCCTTGGTACCAGGTTAAACCCCCAATGATACAAATCTTGGAGTGATGAATGATTATGATTCTGGGACTCAATCATCACGTTCTCCAAATGTGTTAAAATCTTCCCCATTTGTGATCGGGGTTCAATGATTTTATTCTCTTTATTCTCATGATTTCCTTGGGTCAAAATATCACTTATAGGGAGCGTCTCATCTAGGGTATGTAAGAGCATATATTCCATGGAATTTTTAAATTTTTCCATCTTTTTATCCATTAACTTTTCCATTTTATCTTCAATTTCCATCCTTTTATCCATCCACTTTTCCATATTTTGATCCATCAACTTTTCCAATTTATTTTAAATTTCCCTTTTAATAATTTGTTGCAAGCATGCCAAATCAACATTTTTCAGCACGTTATCTTCTATGTCATTAAATAAGTTCCTTAATTGGGATACCTAGTTCCCTAAATCTTCACATTCTTTAGGAGTCATGGTTGAGTTCTCTTGAGGTATACTAAACTTGTATAATTTTTCCACCACCTCTTGCCATGTAAGACAAATATAATATTTAATTAGAGCTATTCTCTATTTCTATTTACAATTCCTTTTGAATCACCTCAAATAGATCTTCCAATTAAAAATAATGGAAATTCCAGTTTAACATACCTTTTTAAACCCCTAACTTGAAGATTGTTATGTGGGTCGACCTTGCACCTAATATAACTCTGAAATTTTTGCACCTCCAAGTATAAAATTCTAATCTATGGTATCCTTATATCTCTTCTTTATAATTCCCTAGGTTTCACTAAATTTGGACGTGCCAATAAAAATTTATGGTCACTTTCCCAAAACTTGTTGATTTTGGCCCTTTCAAGAGAGAACTTGTATAGCCTTCCATATGTCCAATTTCATATATACTTCTAACATTTTGTTCCAAAATCCTATGGTCGACATTGTATCCAATAAAACTATAGTCATTCAATTTATATATTTCTAGAATAAGGTATGATTGTTTTACCTAGAACACATGTTTGAGACTAGTTTTACTACTAGTCAAAAACCCTAACTTCCACATCATGTAAATTGAAAATTATAGTGAATTGGGATCTGAAAATTTTACCATATGTAACTCACTATGTTTTCTTCTAAGGCTCCCAACCATTTTGGTATCTGAATCTTCTCATAAAAAAATTATAGCAAAAATTCCATGATAAATTGTTTGAAGGAGACAAGCCCAAGGATTGTATGCTTTGAAACCAAATGTTATGCACCAAACACCGAAATAGCACAAAAATAGAAAGAGAAGTAACTCCATACTAAGAATGAGATATAAGAAAGAATGAGAATTCTCTTTGATGGGGCAACCTCCTTTTACAATATAACAATTTCACAAGATGAGATGATCTCTAAAACTAGGTCTCCTTGATATATATAGGAAACAAAGGGTATAATTACAATTAAAAGGTTCAGTCAACCATTAAAGAGCCTAGATGAACAATAAGGACAACACTAATATAACAATAGAAATGCAATAACTCAATACCTAGGGCTTAATAAGTTAAGATTAATATTATGAGTTAAAATATTGGATTGATCCCTACGTGTCATAACATTAAAATATCTAAGACGAAAAATATATATTCTATATTTTAGGGTAGCAATATCATTCCCTAGGTTAATAAAAGGGTGACCAATAACAAAATTAGGGTTATTATAGAAGGTAGAGTTGAAAGGGGCATAGTAATAATTAGAAAGGAAAATTGTATCCATGTATTAAGAAGTGATATTAATCTATATATATATTGGTTATAGAGATGACTCTTATACATTGTAATCCATTAGTTATGCTCCTTCTTGATGTAGAAACAAATACCACCTATCCTCCTACACATTGAATTATTGTCTATATTAACAAAATAGTATATCCATTTAATGAGGGATTATTTTAATGTGGCTCAAAACTTTTCTTAGAAGGTGTATTTTATTTTTGGTCGATTCCACCTTTATTGGAATTAGACATATCCATGGACGTATATCCATTTAATGTGGCCCAAATTTTTTATTAGAAGGTGTATTTTATTTTTGGTTGATTCCACATTTATTGGAATTAGACATATTTTACCCTTAATTTTCTTACCAATTATATTTTCTTTCAAAATCCTTGGGGTTTCATTTTCCTATTTTCTACGTAGAGCATTTGATGACTTGGTAATAACACATTTTTTTTATCATTTAGGGTTACTTCAAAACTATTTTTACCTTGGTAAGAGAGCGTTATGTCTCCTAGCCCCTTGTTAATGCTTCATGGACATATGGATGGATGAATTTGTTTGTATGGTTTACCTTGGATAGAGTGATATCATGGTTCCCTTACCCAAGAGGTTATTTGAATGATTGACATGATGACTAATTCATTGTTTGCACACAATGGGGGATTTATTTGTTCGATCAAGGGAGGTACCTACCTAGGAGGAGGAAATCATCCAGGTGGATATCGGTGACCACACACCTTTTCCAACTAGCTCAAAATAGTTTTCTGACAATTTTGGCAATTTACTATTTTTAGCAGTTTTAACTTTCAGGGCCATTTTGAGGGCCTAAATGAAGGTTTTTTGGGAGAGATATTCTTAATGATAATTGAAGGCATTATTGAGCCCCTAAAATGAATCTCCTCGATGATACCTTTCCAACGGGCTATCACATGCATAAAACGAAGATCGTATGCAAAAATTACGACCCCGGGAAGTTGATGTACTAACTTACCCAAACGGGGCCCACATGAATTTTGGTGCTTCATCTCCTAGGGTTATGTTTTTGGATTTCTAGGGTTTTTGAAATTCTTGTTTATTGTAAAAAGTCCTTCAGAGCCTCATTGTAATCATCTTCTTGCGAATGAGCACAACCGTCAGATCTCTTCTAAGAGATAAGTCGCCACCATTCCAGCAACGTTGTTTCCACTGCATTTTACAGTTTCATCTTATTTCCTAATTGAATAGAAAACCAGTTTTACTGTATCTCTGTTATTTTGTGTTAATCACCCGCTAATAATCTGTAGTCATTTCGTTCTACTCATAAAATCCGGATCAGGAAAGTTAAGAACTTGGAGGAGGGAGCATAGCCCATATAGCTTGGGACCACATGATATGTACCTTGAATATTAAACACTTCACTTGAGTGTGCTTGGATTGAGGAGCACACTTCATAGAGGTTAGTGATGGAATCAAGCAAATATGTTGAGGTGGAGTAGTGGAGCTTAGTGACCACATTGGCACACATCAAAGTAGCATTGGGCACATGAGAGGAGATGTGGCACATAGTAAGAGGAGTGGAAAACCATGTTGGAAGAGGGACATTGAGCCTAAGGAGAATCATTCTTCGAGGGAATTTTACTTTGGGGGTTGGATAAACCCTAGTTTGGCACATGTACATCCTTGTATTGTAGACTGCTCTATGTTGGGTTTCCTTGTTGGATACTTATATGAACTTATGTCCTTATTTATGTTTGTCTTCCTCACATATTATATATATGCGGGATGAGAGTTCTCTCATACTGATCATTCATCATTATACTCTTTTCGTTGTACTTGCTATAGTGCTAGTGTTCTTGAAAAAACCTCAGGAGAAAACGAGAGAGAGAGAGAGAGAGAGAGAGAGAGAGAGAGAGAGAGAGAGAGAGTAGGCTCATGGAGGGATGGCTCTTATGTGATGCCAAGGTTTGCTCTTTTGATTCTAGGTTTTTTGTTGTAAATGTAAACCCTAGAGAATACAATGATGTGAGAGATGATGATGGCTCCTATGGTTCTTGTTGTAGAGATAGGGTTTCTACCCTACTGGATGACTTGGAGAGTGGAGCTAACTCCTTTCATGTTTGTGGAATATTATTCTTCTGGGAAAAATTTCTAGGTAAAGTATCATGGAGATATTATTTTGACGATTATTGATCTTGGTGTGAAGCCTTGCTTGGAAGAAGACTTAGTTAATGTATTCACGATATTCCATGGAGGCCTATATGCTTGTGCTAAAGCTAGATTTGAATACCTAGAGTTTGAGGATTCAAACCCTAGGATGCACACATATATTTGGAGGATAGAACTATAGTTATCTTGCCATGTACTTGTGTGATGAAACATTGTTAGGGTTTGTAAACCCTAATAAAGACAATGATTTCAATATGTAGAACTTGTGTCATACAAACTTGATGTTGGAGTCAATGAGGACTTTCCATCATTGATGCTTTCTTGTTCTGGATCTTTGGTGGTGGCTATGGTTTTCATGGTTACCCCAACGAGGGTTTTGGAGAGACTGAATATTGTCCATCTCATGATAAATTGTGAGTATGTACATGTGCTCCATTTCTTCTATTATATATATGAAATTTCTAGCCGTCCAAAATTGTGGAATTGTATATTTAATTTTTAGCTTACATTGTCTTCCTAATTAAGGAATTTCTTGTTGTTCATGCTAATTTGACATAACATAGGGATGGAAATGTTAAGAGATTTAACGAATATCTAGAAGATAAGAGAGAAGATTTACTATTGTAAATAAAATGATCTCTAATTTGGTATATGCTTGGAAAAGTATGCCCTTAGGGTTGAAACTTGTTCGAACATTATATCTTTTCTCTTGGGATGCCTAGTGTGTTGGATTGAAGTGAAGTGAAATATTGTCCGGATTGTTTTCTACTGTAAAGTAATATACCAAATCATCCCTAAGGTTGTAGTTCAAAGGGATTATATTTGGGAAAGATAAGTGTGAAGTGAAAATTCTAAAGTTGCATTAGAAGTCACAATGCATAAATTACTACCTCTTCATCAATTATCTTATCCCACCCAACTATGATAAGGCTTAGAGCTCATTTATTGTGTCCATGCTTGAGTTTGAGAAGCTTGTTCATTTTTTCCTTGATTGGTTGGATATCCATGTTTGCATTTGAAATTGGCAAGAAATCAATCATCTCCTTGAACTCCTTAATTTTGAGGTCAACTATGGTGGTATGAATAAAGTTCAAAGATTCCCTTTTGACCTCTTCCAAGTCTTTCTCTAATTGAGCACCCCAATTCAATATCTTGTTGTTTCTCCATTTTTTGGCTTAATTTTCCTTGTACTTAAACCAATTTAAATTGAATTTTTTCTATTATAGTGTCCATGATCCAAGTTTGGATATTAGATATTGAACCCATCACAATCTTTGGAAGAGAAAACTTATTATTTCTTCTTCTCTAGGTGTATATGATTGTG
>SNQJ01S0026939.1:33417-45677 GCA_010110895.2 Picea sitchensis
TGTAAAGTAATATACCAAATCATCCCTAAGGTTGTAGTTCAAAGGGATTATATTTGGGAAAGATAAGTGTGAAGTGAAAATTCTAAAGTTGCATTAGAAGTCACAATGCATAAATTACTACCTCTTCATCAATTATCTTATCCCACCCAACTATGATAAGGCTTAGAGCTCATTTATTGTGTCCATGCTTGAGTTTGAGAAGCTTGTTCATTTTTTCCTTGATTGGTTGGATATCCATGTTTGCATTTGAAATTGGCAAGAAATCAATCATCTCCTTGAACTCCTTAATTTTGAGGTCAACTATGGTGGTATGAATAAAGTTCAAAGATTCCCTTTTGACCTCTTCCAAGTCTTTCTCTAATTGAGCACCCCAATTCAATATCTTGTTGTTTCTCCATTTTTTGGCTTAATTTTCCTTGTACTTAAACCAATTTAAATTGAATTTTTTCTATTATAGTGTCCATGATCCAAGTTTGGATATTAGATATTGAACCCATCACAATCTTTGGAAGAGAAAACTTATTATTTCTTCTTCTCTAGGTGTATATGATTGTGGTAATGTTCGAATCTAGATAGTCATAGAGGCCTTTCAATGTTAGTTTGGAAGGTTTTCTCTTGTGTTCTAGTCATATTTTGGTGTAATTGCTTTCGATCCTAATAAAAACTTAGAAAGGAAAAAATTAATGAAAAGAACCTAGAAGGGAAAGAGAAAAATATGGGAACCATACATCTCTCAGAAGGGAGCCTTGAGATGCCCAATGACTCTTGATACCTAAGTTAGAGGAAACCTTCTTTTTGGATGGTATGCTTTTCCAATATCTCATTGCAATAGATTGTTCCACTCTAATACATTTGTCATAGATAGATAAGTCTATTCTGATTGATAGTTGATAAATGGATCCATTTTAATAAGTCTTTGTTTCAACATATGTGCATCAAATGGATAGATCTCATTATTCTAGATTAAATTTATAGATAACATTATAACTTCATTATTGACTCATCAACTTGCAAATTACTCACTAACAACAACAACAACAACAATAATATACAAATGTATTTGTTATTTATGAACTTTTCTTACAGTGATAAAATTAAGTCATATTATATGATCAATATTTTATTGTTTTTTCTCTAAAATTTTATGAATTTGTGAAAATGTTAAAAAAATATTAAAAAAATGATATATTTTTTTGAAACCACAAATATTAACAATATTAATATATACAAATACCTTAAAATATTAATATATATTTTTGAGAATATTAATATAGTTTTTAAAAGTTATATATTTACAACATTAAATTGTAATTGAGTTAAAAATATAAAAAAATTATACAATTATGTAATATTTCTCACAATAAATTATAAAACAAAATTCCACTCAAAATCCAAATATTGTTCCATAATAAAAACAATATATTGTTCCATAATAAAAACAATAAATTTAAAAGGAAAAAAAAATTAACAAACATGTGACAGCTTCCTTTACCTTCTTCATATTCCCTTAAATCTTGTGTTTCTTCCCAAACAAAACTTATAACTAATTTTAATATATCTTTTCAATTTTACAAAAAGAGTGACAGAGAACTCCATTTTTAAATCTTATCCTTCTTCCCTAGAAAGCTTATAGATATTGTTAATATAATTTCAAATTTATAAAAAGTGGTAATGAACTCCATTTTTTATATAGAGATGAATCTTCATACCTAAAATATATCAATTTTTTTTAAATTGCAAAGTTTCTTTAAGCCTTATCAATAAGTAGAACAGTGTGGTCCATTCCAAGACAGGAATAAAGGTAATCCATGTGTACTTGGATCAACGACTGAAAAATAAAATTGCACTTACATTATCCATAAATACTTATACATTGTTCATCAATATTGCTTTTCATCCTACCAGCATCCACGTCAACGAACTCCTCAAATTCAAACCCAAAACCCTAGTGATAAAACACCAATAAAAACATACCCTGTATGCAGTCTTCTTGCAATCTCGCAAGAACAAATCAAAGTTTTGTTTGATCCAGCGCAATTGAAGTTTTTCTAAAATTCTGAGTCGATCAAGAGACACAGAAAACCCTCGGATAAAGTGGAAAAAAAAATCGAAGGGTAACTATAAACAGAGCTGTGATTCCCACCAGAATCTATTGCTGGGGTTTTGTCTACTGTTTACCCCACGCTTCCCTTCAACCAGCCACTGAACATCCTTTGGTGATGCCATCTGCAATACATGGTTACAGGCCTAATAAATACATCTGCACATTTAATGGAGGTATGTAATCCCTCATTGCCCCACTACTTCTTAAGGTAACTAATTCCCCCCTGCTCCAACGTCACAAACAACTTACAGTCTCCTGAAATTTCTTTGAGACCACCCTTTGTCGCCCCCATGCTTATATTTCCCGCCATAAAGAAGAAAGAGGACGAGATAGATCTAACATATGGTGCAGCCATTGGGATCCTCATCTCTCACAACAGTGTATGACGAGTATCCTTCATATGGCCCGTACACATAATTGGGATTCAGTTGATGATGATACACRACTGCYKGAGTYTCYGCRGCCGCCTTCTCTTCWTTGGCAGRACCCACGCTCAGCAGCTCTGTGAATCCGAGTTTCATCAGTTTCTTTGCAACATCCACAGGATCTGCTTCTCCGATCACAGTTATCTTCCTCTCCTTCATATCAACTGTAACAGACTCTACCCCTGCAATCAAATATCATATCACTACTCAAAACCCCATTCAGTGTAATGAGAATTGCAATGGACAATATTAGATTGATATTTACCTTCAACCGCTGCAACAGCCCTCATAGCTCTTCTCTTGCTTTTCTCGTCCTCAATCGCCACTTTCAGCACCATTTTCTGCAAATATAACACATGCAGGGACATCATCGTCAGTGAGTGGTTTCAATAATTCACAACATACAGAATCTCAAAACCAATGATTCTGGTGGAACAGAGCTGATGTAGTGGCATACCTTCATATTTGACAGCCTTCCAAAAACTCTCTGCAGAGTCAAATTGGCAGTGGAAGCCTTCCGTTTCTTGTTAATGAAAGCCCGAAGAATCAGTCTCATAGGGGATGGTGTGGTCGAGGCCCAAGGGAGAGCGCAGACATATAAGAGGTGTGGTACGCGGAGGGTTTCAACGCGCGGTCAACACGCCCAAATCAGTACGCGGCGGACTCGTTCCTTTTGACGAGAGAACTGCCAGGGGTTCAGCGGGTCTTCTGGAGTCTTCTGAGTAGTTGTAAGTTTTTTGGACTCTTTTGAGTGCTACATTTTTTTAACTCTTGTGTTTCTTGGACTCTTTTGAGTTCCCAAATTGAACGGTCAGTACAAATGGATATGCATGATGACCAACACACCAAACCGAGTCTTTCGGTGGCCAAAAATATATATTATTTTTCAAATAATATTCATTTAAATAAAGGACAAATAATATTATTCCACTGTGAAGTGAAATGATGCGATGTGATTAAAGCTGCTGAGATGCTCCTCCTTGAAATTGATTGACCCATCTACAAATCATTATGGGTATTCTATAACCAATTCTAAATAGCTTAATCTAAAAGTTATAATTTTTGGCCATTTTTTTTATGGTTTTTTTTTGTTTGGAATGGTTGGATCTAGATATTTGAGTGGTTAAGTTTGTATAATCCAAGTGTTCCAAGAGTTTTCCAACACCCTGAATCCATTTATGCATTCAAAAATGTAATTTAAACAACAAAAATTAATGATTTTATTCAGATTTACATCACCAGATTCCAACCAAAAATCCGGTAACCAACGCCATTGTAAAGCCCGCATCCCTTCGAATCAAGTAGTACTTACAAGACTTACTGCTTGGATCTTGTGCGATGCCCTAATAAAGCAATTTTTATTTATTTATTTTAATTGGTGAGCTCGCTAGGATTCGAATCCCTATGTGTCACCTGGAATGCTTTCTCCATTCGGGGAAAATTCCTCTCTTTTTTTAAATTTCTTATTTATTTATTTATATTTATATCTAGGTGCAAACCAAAATGAGAAGAAAACTATGGCAAATGATACCTTGAAAGTAAAGAGAACTAAGATTTTCACTATAATGTGTGAAAAATGGAATGAAATAAATAAATATATATAATAATAATAATAATAATCTATTTTTAAGGTCACGACCAAACCACACCAAATTGGTATATGAGATCCCCTTGTTTGTGGGACAAGGGACCCCCCTCCACCCAATGATTTAACTCGTAAATTCTACGAAGGTATACATACCCTACCCCCCTCTGGATTTGAACTTGTAACCTCTTAAGAGGAAACACGTGTTCTTAACCATTAGGCCCACTCAGGTTGTATATATGTTGGCACATGAGCAAACACAGGGTTCAATGCTACAACAACGCACCAACAAAACCCTAACTACCGGCCCTTTCGGCAACCCCTGTGAAGCAGATGAAGTCTCACCTGAGGTAGAGACAGGGGTGGTTGCAGGACTCAGGTGTCTGCAACCTTAGCTGGGACACAGATATGTGATTGTAATACTTAACCGAGCACTTAGCACCGACAATTCGTCAATATTTAACCACTATCTACTATGTAGATAAAACAGAGCATCGCATCATTCATTCAGATCTGATGTATCTAAACACTTATCATAGAGAGGTAGATTAGATCTAGCAAATTTAAGCACTAAGCACATTCACATAGGTTAGATCTATCATCCATATACATCATTAGCACAAAGCATAAACAGGTCTATCTATCTATATCAAAGCACTTAGTAAGTAAAGACATAAACACATCAAGACATTCCAGTGGCTCACCCCCACCTTGGGGCTACATCCACCAAATCTTCTTCTTTATTATCTTCGGTCAAGCTTCTTACAGGCACATAACATCAAGATCCTACTCTGTAGAAGACAAGAGATATGTGCACACTCTGCCAGATCCTCCTTCTTCGAGCTAGGGTATAACACCAAGCCTTCTTACAATTACTTGCGTGTAGCTCTGCAAGTCTCACACAGTATGCACAAAGCATCTACAATCTATACTTAGCACTTATCCCAATATCACACAGATATTCATATCTTGTCTCCTCTTACATAACCTAGACATCTATTTATACATTACAAAATAGGCCTAAACATGGGTAAACCCATGGGCCGACATCCCATACCTATTACATAATCCCAAATCCCAAAAAGGGGTCGAGATCCCGCGATCTCTACTTCGTCTTGCACTCCGCTTTCGACAGGCTGTCGAAATCCCAAAATAGGTCAAACTTGACCAAGGATCTCCCAAAACTTGGTCAAGGGCCAACAGGCCCCCAACACTCACCTGTGACTCATCCCGAGTCACTCTGATCTTGGTAGTTCTGGTTCAAAAGCCTCAAGCTTGACTCGAGCTTCTTCGACTTGTTGTTGTGCCATGGCCTCTTGTGCAGCGAACTCTTGGATGACTACCTCGTTCACAGGTCCCTCCAGGCGTTGTTCAACTGCAGTGACAACCTGCCCCAATTCTGCTCCTCGGCCTTTGACCTCTGTGAACAATTGGTAGGCCTTATCTTGTATAGATTGGAGTCTCTTTGTTACTTCCATAACTCTACTTTGGATAGTGTGGATCTTATGTTGGGCGGTGCGTTACTCTTGGGATTGCTTCATTCTTTCCATAGCTGTCAGGGGCTTCAACTACGCTTGTATCGTTTCGGCTTGATACTTCGCCTCTTGGAGCTGCGACTCCAGTTCCTTCAGCTCTAGATTTTCAGTGAGTTGCTCGTAGGTTTGGGCACTGCGATCGGTGATTTGTTTACATTCCATAGAAAGGGATTTTATTCTCTCAATTGCGCTTCGAGCAATTGCTTCTCTTTGATCCCTTACATCCCGTGGACTCTCAAATACAGCGCGGAGCTCTAAGTTTGCTATATGTTGTTGTAGTTGCTGGATAGCTTCTACGAGCTTCTCTACTTGTTGCATGACTAGATCCTCTGCCTTTATTTCTACAACTGTCACAGAGCGAAGTGCTCTTCTGATCGCTTCTTTCACTTCGAGTTGCTTGGTGAGCAACAGTTTTTTCCTTGCTGCATCTGTGCTTTTTCTTCATCGAACTTCGCTTGGAGAGAAATTTGTTCTTGTTCTGCAGCTCGACGTTGTTCGACAAGTACTCCTTATACTTGTGTCAAAGCCTGGGTGGATTTTTCTGTTTCCTCTTGGGCTCATCAAAGGCGAGCTTCCATGACATCTTCTAGTCGACAGAGTTGGGTTGGCTCATCTCCCAACTCTGGTTCTCCCGATGGCAGAGGTGCAGTGGAGACTGCGCGACTGGACTGAAGGGCATGCTATACCCCTCAGAGTTCGAATTCGATCCTATCATACATTTCTTCCTGCTTCGCTCTTTTTTTCTCTGCTATTTCTAGTGAAGCATCGTTCAGGGTGGCTATGATGAAGTAAAAATCATCTGAGGTGAGGACAATCTGCATCTTGGTCATGGTGGCTTTCGATTTCTTCCGGGAAGAAGGTTTCGGGGGGGAAACCTTCCTCTTCTTTGAGGGGTCAACCTCATCTATGGGTGGTGTTACTTTGCTGGGCTTCTGTTCAATTTCTACTTAGTCACCACCCCCTCGGTCAGGTGACATTGAAGAAGTCTTCCTTGAGGTGTTGCTTAAATTTTGGACCTCCTCAGTCTTCTTCTGTCTGCTAGTTTCAGGTGCATTTTGTTCTTTATGAGTGTCCTATGGGCTGTCAATATCAGATATCTCTGCGGGGTTGCCGGGGATAAGGAGGTCAGTGGACCATTCCTTAGTGATTTCCTCAAGGTCTTCTTCTATAAGCTTATAATATGACTGGAGCTTCTCTTTATGTTCAGCTGCCTGCGTTGTAATGTAGGTGAAGTGTCGATCTGCGCTGAACTTCATCAGGGGTCGAAACCTCTGTAAGGTGTTCGGAGTCATGCGAGGTTCGGATTTGATGGCTCGGTTTAGCTGGAGGTAGTATGTATGAAACACAACATTTGACTGCCATTGTTTGTTCATATTAGTTGAATACCACAGGGTAGCGAACTTCACGGCAAGCGGTTCGAACGAATCTATGTCTGGGAAGGTCACTCCTTCCAGCATCTCCCAGGAAACAAATGAAATGAGGAACAAGAGCTAGCTGAAATGAAATTCATAACCCTAATCCTATGCTTCTCGGCAATCTAGTTCCAAGTGATTAACTAGGTACTTCGCCCATTTCATCTGTAGACCTTTCGTGCACTTCCTTGCGAGGTCAGCGACAAATTCGGTGACCTGTGTAGGTCGGTTCTTACTTACTAACTTTCCAGCTATAAGTTGACATGCGAGGTGCATTGCACCACTCTGGATGGAAGCTACCTTGTAGCCTCTTGTTCCCTTCTCAATGTCGCCATACATATCCTTGATCTTCTATGCCAATGCGCGATCTGCGGCTTTTCCTGGATAAAAATCTTGTGGGTCGAGTCCTTTCATACTCAGGCCTGTGATCTTATGGATCAACGTTGGGTCAACTATAATACAACAGTCTAGCCATAAGTATCTGCCATGGCAACACGACAGTAGCAGCTTGACACATGCGTTGACTTCCTGGTGTCTTCCAAAGTGTGTGATCTTCATGACATTCAGTAGGGTGGACTGTGTGAGGTTCATCATCCATGAATGGGGGATTATCTTTGAATTCTTCCCCTTAGTTCTAGTTAGGTACTTGTATGGGGCGAGCATACCATAGATCTTGTGATCTCTGAGGTTGAAGTCGCTGAACTTCAACGTTGTGATCTTGTCTTGGTCTGCTCGAATTGCGCGTATCCCCTTCGGGAGGTACACAATAACTATGGTGTATTCGAAATCCCGTGGCACACTATCACGATTCACCGAACCATCCAGAGGCGGGATGTAATTGGGCAATATGGTTGGAATCAATCTTGCATTTGTGAGGTCCTCTTTATGCTTGGTTCTCTTTTCTGCTGATGGTCAGGATGGTTCGACTCCACAAGAAGTCGACGGAGAGGCATGCATTGTTGTCGTCGATGAAGCTTGTACACCTACAGACATCGAAATGACTCTTTCAGTCATGAGGTCGATCAAAACTTCTTCAATAACTTTCTTTGTAGCGTTGAACTCGTTCGACATACACGCTCGGGGTTGAAAATCTCAGGTTCGAGGAGTAACTTAGACATTGTAATGGGATAGAGGGAAATAGGGAAATGATTGCTTTGTAAAATCAACGAGTCCGTGGGTTTAGATTCATGGTTAGAAAAAGTTTTCTTAGTGCATGGCACAACAGGATAAATAGATAACTTGGCAACGTATTGCTTGCAACGGTCGAGAATTCTTCATTAACTCTGTTCTGTTCGTTACGGCGTGGTCCAACGGTCTGGTGGCGAACCATAAATTTCTTTCTACCCATTCAGAGGGTCGACTGAATGGTTATATTGGTCCAAATGACTATATTGCTTTTCCATGGCGAAGTGCCATGTGATGCTATTTTGTTATCCCGACAAAGCTACAATTGTGCAAATTTTCCTTCTGCGAAGTTCCCTCTGGAACCTTCTGTAACTTGTCGATCTTAGCTCTCTTCTTACTTAGCTTTCTAACCTTCTTCCCAGTGAGATTTGTCTCGGTATTCCTTTTTCCATTCTGATTCTTATCTTCTTTTGGCGTACTTACTTCGCGTTGTTGAGATTTTTTCCTAAGATTCGAGGGTGATACTTCTTCTTTATCTAGAATAGGTACTTCAATATTCTGTGGGTCTTCTAGTGTTCTTGCAACTTTGACATCCGAGGCTCGGGTGTTAAATAGCTTCAATCTATTCTCTTGTTCCTCAATCAAATGTGTGATCCTTATAGTCATGAAATATTTTTACTCTTGCTTCTTCTGCTCTAAAACTTCTTCTTCTTCTTTCCTTCTGGCCCGATCTCTTTCAATCCAAGGTTTTCCTAGTAACAGGGTAAATGGGGCGTTGTTCTCAATAAATATAATAATCTCAAAATATTCCTCTGTCGATGTTCCATTGGAATTCATAGATATATGGTTGATCTTTCCACATAGGTTTATCAGCTTTCCCCTAAATAACCCTATTCCTCCCAATGAAGGAGTCATAGCAGGCTTCCCTAAAAGTTCCCAAGTTCTTTCTGTTATGATATTCACTTGTATTTCCTCATCTAGAACACAGTCAACGTTGAAGTATCTTATTCTTGCTTCAAGGCATTCTTTTTCTTTGAAGATCTATGATAAGCTAACACGTCGGTGGTCATTCAAGATTTCTTTTATCTGTAGCAATACTTTCTCTGATTCTTCCCAGGGTTCTCCCATTTCTGGATCTGCCTTAGTGTTTTCTTGTCTCATGTTCATTCCTTCAAACTTAACAATCATTCTAGGGAAATCCAATACTTCATGGTCCATATCTTTGCAACAAATACAACCGGGTCTTCTCCCGGGGCATTCCTTAGCAAGATAACTGTAACAGAGGGTTAATCCTCTCTTTCTTTTAAATGATTCCCAGCTCTTTTTGTACTGCACATTAGGATCATAGTAGCTAACCTACAAACATTTCTTTCTAGGATCCTACATCCACTTGTTAGTCCAAACATTCTTTCTATGCATAGGTATAACATATCTTTCACTATTCTTATCAGATCTACACATAACAAACCTTCTTTCATCTATTAGTGCCCTAGTTTTCAAGCTAGGAAAGAATCTATCAAACATACCTAGATCCATACTTTTGAAACAAAAATTTTCACTTATCTTACTTATACAGAGCACAAAGATTTTAGATCTAAAATGTTTCACTATTCTTACCTTTATTAGAGCACAGAGCTTGCAGATCTTACCTCTTTTCTTCAGATCTGACCTATTTTCTTTAGGTTGGGCTTCTTTCTTTAGCACAAAAATTTACAAATCAAGTGGAATATTGTGCACTAGAACGACGGATCTATGCACAGAGCTTTCACAGTTTCAGGAAGGATCTTTGCACAAGTTTTTTTCTTCCTTAGTTCCCAACAATCATAGTTTCAGGTCCCAACAACAGAACCATTTGTTGGCACATGGGCAGACCCAGGGTTCAACGCTACAACAATGCACCAACAAAACCCTAACTATCGGCCCTTTTGGCAACACCTGTGAAGCAGATGAAGTCTCACCTGAGGTAGAGGATGGGGTGGTTGCAGGACTTAGGTGTTTGCAACCTTAGCTGGGACACAGATCTGTTATTGTAATACTTAACCGAGCACTTAGCACTGACAGTTCGTCAATATTTAACCACTATCTACTCCACAGATAAAATGGAGAATCACATCATTCATTTAGATCTGATGTATCTAAACACTTATCGTAGAGAGGTAGATTATATCTAGCATATTTAAGCACTAAGCACATTCACATAGGTCATATTTATCATCTATATACATCATTAACACAAAGCATAAATAGGTCTATCTATCTATATCAAATCACTTAGTAAGTAAAGACATAATCACATCGAGACATTGCACAGAGAATAGAAACACAACATGTACGTGGTTCACCCCCACCCCAGGGCTACGTCCACCAACTCTTCTTCTTTATTATCTTCGGTCAATCTTCTTATAGGAACATAGCATCAAGATCCTACTCCACAGAAGACAAGAGATCTGCACACACTTTGCCAGATACTCCTTCTTCGAGCTAGGGTACAACACCAATCCTTGTTACAATTACTTGCATGGAGCTCTACAAGTCTCACACAGTATACACAAAGCATCTACAATCTATACTTAGCACTTAGCCCAATATCACATAGATATGCATATATTGTCCCCTCTTACATAGCCTAGACATCTATTTATACTTTACAAAATAGGCCTAAACATGGGTAAACCCATGGGCCGACATCCCATACCTGTTACATAATCCCAAATCTAAAAAAGGACCCAAAAAGGCGCCGAGATCCCGCGATCTCTGCTTCGTCTTCTGCTCCGCCTTAGACAGGCTGTCGAAGTCCCAAAATAGGTCAAACTTGACCAAGGATCTCCCAAAACTTGGTCAAGGGCCAACAATATATATATATATATATAAATTTTTCACCGTTTTACCTTTTTCCAAAAAGTCTCTTGGCATATAGTGTATTTGGAGAAACTTTGAAAAGTTCTAATTTGTTGCACTCTTAGAAATTTGCATAGTATGCAACAATGTGTTAACATCTTGTTATTGATATTTTGTGGATTGTGATGTGTTGCATGAAAAAAATCTTTAATGTTGCGATATGTTGCATGGAACAAATATTTTGGCTCACAATGTGTTGTATGGATAGAAAGTTTGTAGACATGTGATATATTCCCTTGCAATGTATCACAATGAATAAATTTTTGAAAATTGCAAAACGTCGCAAGAGAGATTTTTGAAAGTTGAAAAATGTCGCAAGAGAGATTTTTTAGAGTTACAAAAATGTTGCAAGAAAGATAAATATTTAAGTTGTTGTAACACACCCAACCCCTAAATGCTTTTTTAAAGGGGTGGGCATCATAATTTCTAAATTTCCTTAACTCTCTCTAGGTTCCCTTTTCTCTAAAGTGCAGGTTCTTCCAAATCCGCAGGCTCTTTCCTCACCCCCTTTAAAGAATTTTAACAATAGGCGTTAGTTTTCCATGCTAGGCCCCTTCCTTCATGTGACCTCGGGCTATGACCAGACGCCAAGACAACATGTGCCTTTTTCGGTGCTTCGTAGATTCAAACTCCATACGTTTTTTACTTGTGACACCACAAGTCTCCGAAGTGAAAATCCTCTGGACTATCAGATCTTTTGACACACACCCTTCTTTATTCTATGGTCACGATGGACTCCGACGCTTTGGCCTTCGGGAGTTCTCCATCCATGCGGCCCCACTTTCTCCGAAGTGGTTATCCTCTGAAACAAAGGATCTGCTGACACCTGTCCTTTGCTGACGGACAACTCAGATCTGCTCTGCTCCTTCAGGCTTTGGGGATTTTTGAAGCACCTCACTTCATTTCCTCCGGAGTGGCTTATCTCCTGAGTTAACAATCTACTGCCACATGCCTTCCCGTGCCAATGGATAGGATTTACTCTGACACTCCGACACTTTGAGCCCCTTTAGATTCTCTACAATACTACACCCCAAATACTCCGGTAAACTACGTGGCACCTACCTTAGGTCACTGTAATGTCCCCACTTTGGGACACCATCACAGTGCAGAGATTTATGATGACCAGAGTAGCTAGATGGATGTTATAGCGAGTACAAGGGTATTTGAGAGGCATTG
>SNQJ01S0026939.1:46187-72167 GCA_010110895.2 Picea sitchensis
CTCTCCCACACCATTCTAGCTTGGTTCTACATCAGTGCAGGAGGGTTCTACATAGCCATAGGCACAGGAAGAGAAGGAGGGTGCACCATTGGGGGTTTCCAGCAAGGGGGGCGTACCATCTTTGGAGAGATATTCGTTGTAGGATATTGGCAGGGTCATTGAGGATTCTATCACTTGGGTTTTCATTTCAGGGCCTTGGACATCAGATCTAGTGCTTTCTGAGAGAGTTGTATGGCTCAGATTATTTCTTGAGCAGTGGGACGAATTGAAGAGAAGGAGGGCATTTTTGAGATTAAGATCTAGTTAGTTTGGAGGGGTTACACTTCAGATCTGACCCTGATACTTCACCTAGTGACTTGCAGTGTCCCAATCTATATTCTTGGGGATTTTCAGAGCATTTGGAGACCTCCTTCATCAGGGCCGAATTATCTAGGGCTTCAGTCATCCAGTGGGGTGCACCATTCAGTGGAAGAGTTCAGATCTACAGGGTTTGAGAGTGGATTTGGAGATTTGGACACCTGGGTTGTCCTTACAGTTGCTCGATCTATCAGTTGGCATATTTCTTAGGGTGATTAGACACTTTTGGCAGTAGGGCCGATTTATTGAGGGTTTCAGCCTTCTATTGGAGTGTGGCATTCTTCAGCTGGAGAGTTTGGCATTCAGATCTGCTTGTCTTGATATTCATTTCTTATTCAACCTTTGGAGCCTTGTTTTGTATCAGCGGGAGAATTTTGTAATATCTCATACTTGTTATCTATTGTCTATCATCTTGGCCATTTGTTGAGCATTCCAAATCGACATCTCCATTGTAGTAGGTTCTTCTATTTTATAAATAAAGAAGATTTGAGATGTTTTGGCATGTCTATCATATTGCATATGGTTGAGGTATGTTCCATGGTTATCTCTTGTTGTTATTTGCTGCATACACACATATAAACACATCAGTAAACCCTAAGGCCGAAATCAAAAGGTCATTCAACAAGTGAACATAGTAAACAAATAGATCAGCAAACTGTTTGACGAAATACCACAACCAGAAAAAGTTTTAAAAATACACCAAAACCATGATGATCCTTGCCTAATGGCTTCATATCATTACAGTCACTGACGTCCCCTTACCATGTCACAAGGTCACCATACCTGGGAATTTCATCACTTAACACGTGGGTCCCCACGTGATCTCGACATGATACACATGTCCCCATGATCGAATGACCAAGAGGGGTTCCAAAGGATCCTTAGATCTACAGTCCATAATGCTTCGCGACCCTAGTCTTTGGGAAATGTTAACATTACAACATTCCTTTCCTCCCAAAGCGGTCAACGTCGAGCTGAATACATCGTAGATCCGATGGTTGGGACAACTCCAGGGAATCCTCAGATCTACAACCCAGATTAACTTTGGGACTTGGGGGATTCACCTCCTATACGATGAATATATCCAATTCTCCAGACTCGCGAGGTCTGAAGGGCTCGAATGATTAAAATCCACGTCCCTTATCCAGATACGATGGTTGTGAAGAGATTGACTCCTCCCAAACTTATCTCATCCATTCGTCTTCCAAACGAAAGGATCCTCTCATTCGAGACTTGAGTCTCGCTATCCTTCCTAAGATTCGTCAACTCTATAATACTTGGGCACTTTGTGTTATTTTTCTTGAACTTAACACTTAGAGGGATTCTTCTGCACACCCCTTGCGCTCATTCATTGACCTTAGAACTTAAGAGGCTTTCGATCTCTGCGTGCCTCGCAGAGACTCAGTGCATACATGCACTATCTCTCCTGATCTCAATAGACTCCTTCCTCCATGAGACTCCAAATGACCAGGAGTGTCGACATGCACACGTAAAATTGTGCCCATAGTGGATGAACTCACAGTTCAATTATTTTAACTTGAGCCACCACAACGCTCAGACATTTACGTGCACTGGCTAGATAATTTCTCGAATGCATAATCAAGAAAAATAAAACATGTATAATATAACCATTAAGAAATAGTTCACATCCCTGAAACATTCATAGGATATCCAACTTCACTCTATAGTTACAATTCAATTATATAGGAAAACAAAATACTTATCTATTACAGGTTGCAACCAACTAACTGACTGTGGATGTTCGCCTTTCCACCCAACCATAGACTCAGAGGAATTCATTCTTAGCGCTCTGGCCACCCCCGTGCCAAGCCATGACATCACCAGGGAATTTATGCCAATTCTTAATGATCCTTTCTCTTTCACATATTCGGTGAGGTTTATCAGATTCTTCCTCAGCATCAAGCTCGTGGCCTTCTGCTCAGGTCTCGTTCTCTGCATACTCTCTGAGATTTCTTTCTCTGTCATGGCCTTGACGGGGTTTATCAGATGCTCCCCCCCCAACATCAAGCTTGTGGCCTTTTGTTCATCCTCCGTTGGAGAGCTCTGCATGTTCTCTTCTTTGTCTCTTTATTCCCTTACATGCCTTGCATGCACATCTCTCCTATCATGTTCCTTCTGTCAAAAGGAAACTCGGGTCAATCTGGGTTTGCATGACCCATTGGTACTTCGAGCTGACATTCTACCGTTAGACCATGCTTCCATTCATGGGGGTGGTTAAGGGTTCAACCACTGGTTGTAATGTCCCCCACCTCTTGATGAAGAGGTTTGGGAAGACTTAGTGGTCTAGGCATCCCCTCTAGACCATAGTCTCACACAAAGGGGGAAATTCAACCAAATTGATGTTATATTTTTAAGTTGACTTAAGGAAAAGGTAAAAAGGGTTAAAAGGTAACTCAATGAAGGAATAGAGCACTGGAGGTTGAGTTAGGAGTTGAACCTAGGGGTTAACTTAACTCATTAGGGAAACAAAAAAAAGGTATAAAGAGAAGGCTAGGGCGCACCTCTCATTTCATCTTGGATATTTGGTATTTTCTTGTTGATGCTCTTGAGCATGCAATTTTGAGGGTTTTGATATTACAAAACCATAGAGAACAATTCAATGGTGAAATATTCCACTCACCTTGTTCAAATCTTGGTCTCGGGGATGAAATAGTCCACCCACACCATTCTACATCCATCATCTATTCAGGAGGATTAGTAGGGCTGTACCAATTAGGGTTTTCTAGCAAGGGCACACCATTTGTGGAAGAACAGTTCAATCCAACCTATTGAGGAATCTTTGGGAGAATTCAACATTAGGGTTTTGCTTGCAGGTCCTTACTCATTAGTTTGGAGGATTCCTTGAGGAGTTATCACGTCCCTATCATTGTCTGCAGGTTGGGACGACTTTAGGAGTGAGAGGATGATTTGGTGATTCAATGATTTGTAGATCTACGAGGCTATACCTCAGATATGACCTTGAAATTTTTCTCAGGGGTTTTTGACTTCCCCATCCATCATCCTAGAGAGTTTTAGTTGATTAAGAGACCTTATTCAACCAAGCCGAATTATTGGCCATATTCAGGGTTTCAGGAGGGCCGTACCAGTTTGGTGTTTCTGCAGTTGAAGGAGGAGGCATCAATATTTAGGATCCATACTTTAGGAGGAGGCTATTATTTCCCTGATCTATCACTTGGAGGCGTTTGGAAGCAATTGGGAGTCTTCATCTTCAGGAGGGTTGAACCCTTGGTCTTCATCGTCTTCAGTGGGCCGTACCAACAACTTAAGGGTTAGGCTAAACCCTAGTTTTGTATTGGAGTGTTCATCCTATATTGCATCTTTTGGGAGGTTTACTTTATATCTTTGGGAGCATTTTTTATGCAGCTCATATTATTGTCTTGAAGCCATCTGAAGATATTCCATATATGCTTCTCTATTGTATCAGGTGCTTGCTTTCTTGTAATAAAGTTTAGATCTTGTTTGTGGTTGCTATATTGTGTATTGTTGAGATCTTCATATGTTGAAATGCTTCTTATATAAATGTGGTTGAATAACTGAATAAACCCTAAGGACGAAATGTTCATTGACAACCTGCATACACAACAATAAACAATCAATTCATTGGTTATTTAGTGTTTCCAAGAAAAAAATTGTCTTGGGAACATTATAGTGGTATCGGACCTCCGATCCACCCAACTTGTGAGGATTAGCGCATGCAGAGGTACAGTGGTATCTTTATGGGATGAAGGAAGAAATAGGCAAGTGAACAGAGGATGAGATGGAGGGTTCAAGTGATGATAGTGAGCCCCAAGGCTTGTCTTTCTTAGCACAAGAGTTTAATAAAGCCCTAAAACAATCAAAAGGTAAATTGGTTGTCCACTTGCAGAAAAAATATAATATAACCCAAAGAGGGAAAACCGAAATCACTGAGACCTTGAAGAAGGTAGATGCAAACCTAAAGAAGGTGGATGAGAACCATACTAGGATATGCGAACTATTGATGCAAATGAATCAAAAGGGGAAGGTTCAATATGTGTATGAAAATAGAGAAATCGATGGATCACATGGTTGAAAGAGGTATAATCCGGAAAGGGCTCATAGGTATAACTTCGAACATGTTTCCTATCATTAGTCCGAGGGAATCCATGGGAGAGGTACTCCACATGGGTAGATGGATAGAAGGGTTACGCCTAGACCATACTTACCCACGTTCACAGATGAACATGTGTAGCATGAACAGGTGGATGATTTTGTTGAGCAGATGGCACAATGTACTAGGGAGTACCATGAATTGGATATGATGATTCAGAGGCAGATGTCCCTGGATCAATACTGTCAGCTCAAATTCAGAAACAAGCCTAGGCCGAACCACATGAGTAATTATGAGTTTGAACGTAGAGCAGGGAAGATGGAAATCCCTTACTTTGATGGTACAACCAAGATGACAACATAGGCATGGGTTCAGAAGTTGGATACTTATCTACAACTTAATCCCATGAGGGAAATGGAAGCCATCAAGTTTTCCACCATTTACTTATATGGAAAAGCTCATGATTGGTGGTATCATGGACTTACCACACTAGGCCACAATTAGATACTGACCTATACAGAGTTCATTCAGAGGCTCATTAACAGATTTGATCAGGGGGATCTTGAGTTGCACTTTCAGGATCTCACACAGCTCAGGAAGACAGGAGCAACAGAAGTGTACATTGAAGAATTCCATACGCTAGAAGTCATGGTGCAGGATATATCACCAACCAAACTCATGATCGTCTTCATTTAAGGGTTGATGGAACCCTTGAAGGGTTGGGTAAAGGATTTTAAGCCTACCAACCTACATGATTCTATTTGGAGGACGAGAGATCTAGGGCTAGCTTCAAAGTCAAAATTTGTGCCTAGACCACCTCTTAACACATAAGGGAGAGATCAAAGACCTCCAGTGAACCAAGGAGGACGTTACCCAAGGGGGTTTGACAAGGGCCGAGCTAGAGTGGATGAAAACACCAGAAGGGAATTGAGGAGGAAGCAACTTTCCTTCACTTGCAAAGAGCCATGGAGCCCATCACACAAATGTATGGGTCGTGGTCAAGTGCACTACATAGAAGTAACTTTAGACAATGAGGAAGAGGATGATTTTGGCCAGATACAGAACATAGAAGCAGACACCATAGAGATAGCAGAGGAGGAGACCACAAGACGTGACAACATGTCTAAGGAGAAATCCACATTGGCATCTATCAACGGAGTGCCCAAATATAACACTTTCAGGATGAGAGGAGTCTTACAGGAGAAAAAGGTATTAGTGTTGATTGATGGGGAAGCTTCTCACAACTTCATTGACTTAGCATTGTTGCGGAGGAGGAATTTACCCATGGTTGAATTTGAAGAATTCAAGGTGGAGGTAGCAGGTGGAAGCACTATGCCTTGTGACAGGTACATTCTAGGTATGAAGCTTACATCGGGTAGGCATGAGATGATACATGATGTCTATGTGATGGAATTTCTGGATACTAACATAATCCTTGGAGTTTAATGGCTCAATGCATTGGGGCCTATCACCACCAAATACAAGACCATGGATATGTCTTTCATAGAGGAGGGTGGACGAAAGGTAGTACTCCAAGGCATGACAGGCAACTTAGCCAACGTAGTTAGGACCAAGAGGATGGAGGCCATCTTCAGGAGGGAAGAGATAGTTTATGCAGTTGAATGCAGAATTTCAGTATGTGTGGATGAGCAGGGAAAGGTTCACTACACACCAGAAATCTAGGAAATCATTGAAAAACACAGCAAGGTGTTTGGATGTAACACCCATCCAGGATGTTAAACAATTAATCTTTCATTTTATAGATACAGAATAACAACTTTTCTTTCACATAATTTCATTTCATTTACACAATTATTCTACATTTTCTCAACGATAAATCTAAATAGCATGATGAAATAAGTAATAGGTTAACTCTAAGATTTGCAAATCAAAACAAAAGTATATACAAAATATCAACAACAAATACCACTGAAAAATACCTCTTCCTTAGTTTGTCGAAGCTCATCAATTGTAATGTAGTTCTAGGCCCTTCCAAGCATTCTTTTCCTGCTTTTCCAGAGTGAAACAACATAATCCTCCCTGCCAACTAGGAGCCTAGATGGCTTCCTAGATCTAAGAAACCTTTCGGTTTCATGGCCCTCCATGCCCATGACCCCAAGAATAGCAGAGCACAAATGCTCAAAGAAAACTATCACAAGAATTATATCTTCCAAGAATTTCACAACCTCTCATCATGCTAAAACCTCTCCATCCTCCCCCTCCTCTCTACTTCTTTTCCCTATTTATCAATTTTCCATACACACTTCCCCAAGTCTCCTCAACCACCCTCATTATTATCCATCAACCTCCCTTATCTAGATATTTTGGGAAAATATTAAAATAAAACTACATATAAATGACTTGCATTAAACAACAATAAATAAAATGAAAAGTCTACATATAAACGAGACTGCATTAAACAACAATAAATAAAATGAAAGTCTTTCTTCTTCTCATGTGCTAGCTAATAAATGTTATTTGGTAATTTTCCCCAAAATGTACATACTGCCCCACCATGCTCATTTAATTCATCATATCCACCATTCATCAAAGTCAAAGAAGGTATTTAAAGCTTCTAGATATCAAAGTGCAATATAAATTTACATATTCAATAAACATCTCTACTAAATAGTTAATAATTTACTTTAATAATTAATACATTAATTCCCTTGTACTAGTGTACATGGTAGGGTATGTGTGCATAGCTCGCAAAACACATATCTCATGTATGTACTAACTATAAACAATCATTGCCTCTAGTGAATAGTTCCTATATGACCACACCAAGACATGTAGTGGGACAAATGCATCGGGTAATGCATCATTTAATAATTCTAACGAACTAAATTACAATCTAATTCACTAATAAATCTCCATTGTCAGTACTTAAAGGGTCAATAGGGAAATCAAAAAGGGTTTTAAAAATGGTAGGAAACAAGTGAGTAAACAAATAGTGGCATCTCTAATCTCCAATTAGTATTCTCAACTAACATCAAGCATCCTTCCTTCCTAACCTACTTCCATCTTCCATCTATCCTTCCCCTGTTGGATCAATATGGAGTGCCAACTATATTGACCTAACTCCAGATAGAACCCCTAAGATGAAGTGTCATACATCTCGACCTGCTTCCAACAGAAAACTAGGCAAGCTGCCATCACACGCCTAGGGAGCTTGGTCTTCACAACCCTCCCATCTACTCTAGGTTTCTCGAGGATAAACGGTGGGAAATAATTCTCCACCCTCCTCCTCATAGAACTAGGGTCAACACCCCACATCAAGCCATACTATGCAACTACTATTCTTAGAGTCACGCCATCAAACAACTACTCTGAGAAAGTTGTGTGTCATGTCAAAACCACACTTACTACAAATCATAGCAATATTTCAACCTATAAATTAAATAATAATTATAACTTATGCCATACACTATCTTCGATGTCTATGACATCCATGTTACCTCATCATCAGAACATTTGGCTATCACATAGCTCATCAAATTATAGGTTAATTTACCAATAACTCATATATCCATGTATATACATCATAATTTTATATAAGAATCCATATCCTGTATTTTCAATTAATAAATGTATGTTTATTTTATCATGTCTTGCATACATCCATATGCATTCTCACCATAACTTTGAATCAAAGATTCATATACTTGACTCCACATCTTAATTTGCATGTTTAAATAAATCAAAGAGTTGTCATCATCATGAGCATATAACATTTAAAATAATAACACATCACTAGGTCCATGTGTACACTTGTCACATGTTTATATTAATATTGTTGAGTCCAAATAGTTGTTAAGAAATGAATTACTAAGATGAGAAAAATAAAGTTCTAACTATACTTAAAAGCCAAAATATACACAAGCATACACCCACCCCTTCAAGAAACTTCATCCTGTACCATTCACATTAACATGAGTAAAATTTATGACACAACTTCTATTTGTCTTTCTTGATAGAAAACCTTGTGTTATATTGGTTCCATTGGACCAAGACTTGATTAAAACATGTCAAGGCTATTAATATATTGATTGTAACTACACCTAATTAGTAGGCACTTTACTATGTCCTTTCATTAATTTAATTCTATTTTATTACCATTGGTAATAAATTAATGAATGTACATGTTTTTCTTGTAGATTTATTCTTCCTAAGTTTCATACAGGAGCCTCATATTTAGAGTATAGTCTATTGGTTTAGTCACCAGTTAGAACCTTATCTTATCATCAATTATTTAGTTAAGTGAATCTTATGTTGAGTTCAATATATATTTCATCACGCCATATACAATCCCACTTTTGATACCTTGATAATTACAAAACAATACATATTACTCTAGTTTGACGATACATATGCCATCACTAATGAGATTGGCACAAAAAAGTTTGAATCATGCTTAGGAACATAGACTAAGATAATGCTAGTTGATTGTCATGTGGACAATTTTATGGTTTGTTTGTCATTGTCCTCAACTTCTTTGTTAAGTCATATAATTCTAGATTTGACCAAGTTAATAGAAGTTGAGTATAGATTATCTTCATCACAGTTGAGAAAAATCATGCTTTCTATCCATAGCTAATTTTTACCAATGTGCCTATACATAAAGAACACTATTTTTACACGTGAGTTAGTGAACATTTATATACCAAGAATAAATTACTAAGGGTTCATTCCAAACTCTTTTGTCACTTGTCCTTAAGGTATTCTCTTCTCACAATTGTACTTTTTATGTCTCACAATTATATCATCTATACCTACATAAATCCTACTAACTCTAGCCTATAACTCTTTTCTTTGTCCATCTCTATCACTTTCAAATTTTCTCCTCTCTTACTATGAAATAATTTTAACTTATTTAAGTGTTTTCTAGTCACTTTCTCCATCTATATTTTACTTGGTTTTCAATTAGAGTTTTTCCATAGGGAAACATCCCTTCTTGGTAAGCAAGTAGTTACAATCCAATTAATGCATTTCAAGATGTAAGCTACCGTTTAGAAAACTCACCTCTTACAAGGGACTTGTGTATAATAAACCATGACACTCCATTGATGTCTCTACTACCAATAAATTTATTGGCAAAAGTGACACCCTTCCAAAGGAATACCCCATTTTCTCAAACCATTCTTTCATTCATTTTTCTAATTAACTAGCATTAGCTAAGGTACTTATCATTCATCTTACTAACTTGTAAGTGGTCAATATCTTCTTGTAGTCAACATGCCCCTTTCAATTTTAGCCTACTATGTTTAGATTCCTTCTATAGAATACAACCAAATGTTTATGACTATACTGGCTTAACTGTTACTAAAGGCCCTCTCACTCTCTACTAGTAGAGGTGATGAATCATAAGCTCATACTTAATGTTTCCAATATTAAACATTTATTTTATAGGTTACAAGATTTATTTCAATATGATCACCCTAACCTTAAAACATATAAGTTGGACTTTAACTATAATGTGCACTTCAAGTTCTCTATTCCATACTCTAAGAAATAGATTCCACACTCTATCTTGAAATCATTACATAATTATATGCTTACAATCATCGTGTTTCTCACAATGCCATGTACTTTGGTAATGTTGAATGCATTTCAAAACCCTCATAAGACCCACCTTGGCTGACTTGACGAATGCCAATTTTCCTTTTATTTTTTCCTTTTATTTGTTTGCTATTAAGTAACAAAATATTGTTTATAACAAATATTATTATAACAAATGTTATTATATTAAATATAACAACTATTGATATTATACAAGTAATGTAAATTAAATATAGCAGCCAACAATGGTGAAATTCTGCTCACAAATGTCAATTCCATAATATATATATATATATATATATATATAAGGTATATATATATATATATATATATATATATATATATATATGTATGTATATATATATATGTATGTATAAGAAACGGCCTCTCATACATAGCTCCACATTATATATATATATATATATATGCCTCATAACCTTTTATTATTTCAATTTACTTCTTTTATTTAATCCATATTTACTATTTTTGTCTTTCAATCACAAACATTCCTCTTTAACTTTATTTTTGTATACTCTATAGATTACATTTATTATTGTATAAATTACTTTTCTATTATATGTATTTCCTTTGGATTATATTATTATTATTATTTTTGCTATCTATTCATTCAACTTATTTTGAGAGAAGAAACACTTGTATTTTCTTACATGAAATTATTAGGTTGGTCAAGTGGCGTATTGTTTAAACAAGATAATTATGCCGCCTCTCCAAGTCTTGGCTTAATGTTTTAAGAAGATAATTCCACCACGTCACAGTTGTAAGAAATTAAAGAAATGAATATTTTCCATGTTTTTGTTTCTCATGATTTAATCAATCAAATTATCGTTCCTCTTGTTGCACTTTAGGTTTGCAGAATTATTGTTTGGCTTATGGCATTTCTTGCGTGTGGAGTTTCTCATGGATCCACATTGATCTGAAAATAGTGGACTGACTTTTTATGCTATGTGCTACACTTCTACTTCATTAAAATAAACTTTGCTATAGACCTGCTCCATGTGTTAAAATATGCAAGATAAATTATGTTGTCTAATCTTCTTTTAAATGTTTATGTGTGAGGTCTTTGCAAGATTAAATATGTTTTGGCATAAATACAACAACAAATAATAACTGGTGGCAAATACAACCAACAACACTCACAACAAGAACAACATTATAAAGGAGTTCACCCCTCCTCCCTGGTTACATCTCCTTGAGCCTCCATCAATGGACTTGGCTCTTTGGGATTAATTTGTCAAAGATTATTTTACAAGTCGCTGCTCAACCTGTAATGTAAATTATGACTGCACTATTGGGATCGAATACATAAACCCCAAAATGACTAAAACTCTGATCATACCATCCGGCATGACCTCTTCTTACATGTGGCCTTAAGCTTCCTTGAGATTTTCTTTGGAAAAAACACTTGTAAAGTCCTCAAATGGATCTTAAACATATCCCAAAGTGTTCAGAGAATAATAATTAATCAAAAATGATTATTCAATCACAGTAAAAAAACATAGGCTCATCTGGAGCAAGAGACCCTCAAGGGCTTCAAGCTCCTAGGGGAGCTCTCGAACTTCAATGGTTAAAACCCGGCAAAGAAGTTCTCTTCAAATGGTCGGAAAATAGTTTTACATCTGAACGTCCCAAAATCCCTAGCTGGGATTTTACGACACCCTCATTCGCCAAAATGAAGAAGATAGGCCTCCTGGAAGTCCTTCCTTCAAGCTTGTTGTCTTTGTTCGCAAAAATGCACCTCTCGGGTGTTCTCTAACCAAGCAACATGCTCCAAACGCAGGCTAACGGCATCGCGTAACCGGCATAACGGCAGGTAAACTGCCGGAATCATGGGCACGCCAACCCATAACCGCCAAAGCCTTGGGCATATGGGTAAACACCCAAAACCACGGGCTAAATGTTTGTTAAAAACCAAACTTACCCCGCTGCAGCATTTAAATGGTGGTCATAGCTACACATATAACTAGGGCTAACTCCATTGTAATGGCCTAAACCCGCGGCGTTAATATAGCGTAAGGTCAGTTAGCGATTAAAGTCTGCGCGAATCGGCGGCTTTGAATATGTTTTAGTACCACAAGGCTCGTGATATAAAACGATGGTCATGTAAATACAAATGCATGCGACTAGGTCGGGCTAAAGCCCCGTCCTAACATGCCCCGCATATCACATTGCAATATAATTCAAATATAATAAAACACATTTGATATATAAGGACCACTGTGTGGGCTAGTGGCAGCCCACACACTACCAAAGCACCGCCAAAGGGAGGTCTGGGGTTCGATCCCACATTCCGAGCAAATTTTGAACTACAAAACGGCTGCCATGGTTAATGCAGCCCATGATCGGCCATAATGCGGGCAATTCACCACACCATTTGCTAAAATGATGCCACGCGGTTTGCCACCATCCACCTCAGCCAAACCACTGGAAATCGCCACGCTAGCATATGCTAACTCTACCACGCCACTTCGCCACGTGTGGCACAATACGACCTTCTCGCTATGTCGTACTGTATCGGACTCGTGAAGGGCCAACGCCCTTTTACTAAGCCGATGATTCAATGATCAAGCATATTCTCTCTCAACTGCTTGAACCTAAAATGAGTTAAGTGCTGGGTTTGTGGACGACAAGGGATACGACTTCATGCTTTTGTGGAGGCAATTAGAACTTTGATTTTTGAGCTAAAATTTAACCCCTAGTCCAAATTTTGACTGGCACCTTCCCATTGAAAGGCTTTGGACCCACAAAAGATTATGATTATCAAGTCAGATCACTACTCTTTCTTCTTCTGCTATAATAACTGATTCTACTTGAAAGTCTTTTTGACAATCACCTTAATACTTTGACATGCCTTGCACAATTTTAAACCTGCTCATATGTCCTCAACCTAATTCTCGGATGTTGTTGACCCACTATCTCTATGCTTGAAGACTACCAACCTTCCCATTGAGAATCAAGTCCCCTTGAGAACTCTCTTTTGGTATCAACACAACTGGCTCTCCAATGGTCGCAGCTCGCTACATCTTGTCATAAGCTAAGAAAACCATCAATCTTGAAAAACAAATTTATACAAGACGAAAAATGATGCCAACAAAGTCTTTGCTCTTCAAGCAACCAATATATATCAGAATTTCTACCAAAGAACATGGTAAGCTTCCTGCATATTGGTGTACTTAAAATCAACTTACAACCCAACAAAACACCATCAATTAAACACAAGTCTAAAAACATGATCGATACAACATAGTCATCAAAACAACATCAATACGTCTAAAACTCATATTTGAATCATATATAAACTTCCTTAATGACAGGGTGTCGACAGTAACATGATTGTGTATCATGTTACATTCATGAGTCACTCATACTGAAACTATCACAAGGTTCATTGTTTACACATACACAAAAAACACATGCATGCATAGCTCTTCAACTCTCCTTCAAGTACAAACATAAGTACATAAACCCAAAACATATTGGTACATAAGAGCTGAATATGAAAAGATATATGGCTGTAACAAGTGAACATCATATCCATCTTTTAAGTACCCCTCCTGGCAAAGTTGTGCAACAACAAGAATGCCTTCTAAATGAATTGTATTCACATGCAACTTCCATCATACAAGTTATGATAAACCGCTGCAACTTGTCTTATATAACACATAAATGCATACATAAGATGGAAATATGCATCCACAACAGAAAATGAAAGCCTTACTTGCTCAAGAAATCCAACCATTTCTAACCAATCGTAACGGTGACTTTTTTCTACTGAACATCAGCCTCTTGTGAATCATCTTGAATCACATCAATGATGGAATTTCCTTCCATTCTTGCCAATCTCTTAATCCATCTGCTTCTTGTGCTATGTATGATTAGTTGGATGCAATGTCCAACATTGGTCAATGAGATGACCCCTCTCGACACGTGCAAATATTTTGCATCCTCTTTTCAAGTTGTATTTGCTTGTAAAGTTTCCTAAAAGTATTGGAATCTTTTTCCAACATTTTGAAATATGATGGTTATATAACCCACAATATGTACATGGATTCTTTCTTCCATTTTTACATACAAATTTATCATGATTAAAATAATCAAAAGCAACCGAATGATAAAGTGCACTATACCTTGAACATTCACCTTTACTTCTTTGAGGTGAATTTGAAGAATTACAATCTCTCCTTTGAACACTCATCAACAATGTTCATGTCCTCACTAATGCACCAACTCTTTCATTTCACACATTTTCATCTGTCTTGAACACAAGCTTTGCATGTCGGAGGGGTTGAACTTGCAACAAAATTTCTCAAACTTTCACCTTTATAGCCTTCTTGAAGAAGTGAACTTGAAACAAAATTTGTTCTTGAACTTTTCCTGTCTCCCCACTTTGGAATTTGCTCCATCTCTCTGTTCATATCCAAGACCACAATACTTAGGCCTCTCTTCAACAATAGGCTCAACAATGCCTTGTACGCTTTGCCCAAACCTCTCTACCTTCATAGCCCATTTTTAACAATAACTTGGACCCTATTCCTCTTGTGTGATTTTCAAACCCACCAAAACATTCATCTTGAGAGAAACTTGAAGATAAACTAACATTGCATGTTCTTTAATTCATGCATGTACTTGGTAAGGGTTTCTTTGCCTCATGGAGTTGAGTCTCTGTCTCATGCAACTTTTCAAGAATTTGGTCTTTCTCCTTCTTCATGCCATCAACTGCTCTTCAAGAAAAAATGCTCTCATTTTTGTCTTCACACATCTCTTTCATCAAATATCTCATGGTTAGAAACTCCTTCAACATCTCTTTGTCAAAGAACGTAGATAATGAAGATGTATGAGAACTATCAATGTTTGAATCTTCCTCCATCCTTGCAAGATATCAAACTTCAACACAAAACTTGCACAAATACCAACAACTAAATCTCAAGCTATCAATGGAAATCACATGAGCAAAAAAAACTAGTGCTTTGATACCACCTGATATGAAAATAGTGGGCTGACTTGTTATGCTATCCAAGCACCCTCTACTTCATTAAAATAAACTTTACAGGACTTTGCTCCACGTGTTAAAATATGCAAGATAAATTATGTGTTAAGTTCAAGCTTCTTTTAAATGTTTATGTGTGAGGTCTTTGCAAGATTAAATATGTTGTTTACATAAATACAACAACAAATAATAACTTGCAACAAATAATAACCAACAAACACTCACAACAAGAACAACATGATAAAAGAGTTCACCCCTCTTCGGGCTACATCTCCTTGAGCCTCCATCAATGGACTTGGCTCTCTGGGATTAATTTGTCAAAGATTATTTTACAAGATTCTGCTCAACTCCAATGTAAATTCTGACTGTACCATTGGGATCAGATTACATAAAAACCCCAAAAATGACTAATAAAACTCTGAAAACGGATTATCGCTCATCCGGGCATGACCTCTTCTACATGTGGCCTTAAGCTTCCCTGAGCTTCTCTTTGGCAAAAACACTTGTAAAAGTCCTCAAATGGATCTGAAACCTATTCCAAAGTGTTCATAGCATAATAATTAGTCAAAAATGATTATTCAATCACAGAAAACAAACATAGGCTCATCTGAGCAAGACCTCAAACCATGAGGGCTTCAAGCTCCCTAGAGCTTCTTGAAACTTCAATGGTTAAAAACCTCAAAATAAGTCTTCAAATGGCTGTGAAAATAGTGCCAATGGATTCAAAATGTCCAAAAACCCCTAGCTGGTCTTTTACGGCACATCATTCGGCCAAAAAATGAAGAAGATAGGCCTCCTTCCATTCTCTTTCTTCAAGCTTGTTGTCTCTGGTTCGCCAAAACGAACCTCTGGGTGTTCTCTAACCAAGAACATGCTCCAAAACGCGTGCTTAAACCCAGCATCAGGTGCAACCGCATAACGATGCAAACTGTCGAACCGTTAGGGCGCGCCCAGCCCATAACCACCAAAGCCTTGGGCATATGGGTAAGCACCCGAAACCATGGGCTAACCAATTTTTAAAACCAAATTTCCCCCGCGCGCATTTAAAATAGTGGTCACATGGTACTACACATATAATCGGGGGCTAACTCCATTGTAATACCAAAACCCGTGTGCGGAATATATGTAAAGGTCACATGATTAAAGTCTATGCGACCGGGGCTTTGAATATGTTTTAAAATTCTCGCGCGCTCCGTGTATAAAACGGTGGTCATATATATAAATGCATGTGACCGGGGCTGGGGCTAAGCCCCAGCCCGGACGCGCCCCATATCACATTGCAATATAATTCAAATATAATAAAACACATTTGATATATAAGGACCACCGTGTGGGCTAGTGGTAGCCCACACACTACCAAAGCACTGCCAAAGGGGGAGGTCCGGGGTTCGATCCCCACGGACTCCATAAATTTTTAACCAATAAACCATTTCCATGGTGCCACGTGGCAGTCCATGACTGGGCCACGTGGCACCACACCATTTGCTAAAATGATGCCACGTGTCGAGGCATAATTCGTCCAACTGTCATCCAATCTGAAACTGCCACGTCAGCATATGCTAACTCAGCTCTGCCATGTCACCTCTGCCATGTCAGCGTACAACCTCTGCCATGTCAGCGTACAACCTCTGCCATGTCAGCCTGTATGGACTGTATAGTCAACGTCCTTTTTTTTTACCTGTTTTATGATTCGAACAGATCGCGATATCTCTCGTTCTCAACATCCATTTGAACCCAAATGAGTTGCGTTTGGTTCGTGACGACGAGGGCTACACACTCGTTCGTTTTGAGGCAATTTCAAGAACTTTGATTTTTGAGCTAAAATTTGACCCCTGGTCCAGATTTTGATCACAAATACCAACATAAAGAGATTGAAGAACAAATCAATCACCTACATAATGGATCTGTCACCTACACAACACCTATAGCATGGATGGTGTCGGTCAGGGGTGCAAGAATAGCAATTACCAATGTGATCATTCTACTCATCTCAAGAGAAGCATAAAAGTGGCACAAAAGTCAATGGAAGATAGGTAGATGCTGCCAGAGAGTTATTATCCATTCAATACTTATTAATTAGGCCTACATCCTCTCTTTTATGTGTTAGAGTGCATCTCATGTAACCTGCACAAAGGTTCCATGTGCACCATCTATGTCCAAATCGAGTGTAGTAAAGAAAATGCCTACAAAGGCCATCCCTTGCACACTCAACTAGAGAAGGCATTATCGACTGACAAGATGACTCCCACAACGTGAATTGAAATTCAAATAAAAGATGTTGATTGGGTATACTTGACATTCTTTAAAACATTGTGTAGTACATATGGGTTTTCATAGTTCACTGATCAAACTCATTGAAACAATTTTTTATTTTATTTTATTTTATTTTTTTATTTTTTTGGCACTATCAATGTAATTATTATTATTAATTTTTTTTTCTCAGACTTAATTTGGATTATTCGTGCTTAGTTTGGATCAATATTATTCGTTCTTAGTTTGGATCAATGTCATAGATAGAGTTTGAAATGTAAGCAAGTTCGTAATAATTAATAGTGAAATTCATAATAATTGTTAACCACTCATACAAGAACAAATTAGACCCAATTAAATTTCATTAAGAATGACCATACCAAATTAAATTTGATTAGAATTAACCATACTATCTTAATGTGCCAGTTTGGAATTTTTTTTTAAGCAAATTAAGCCAAATTGGGTAGCAATATATAAAAGAAATTGTTAGTTTATTATCAAATGGCTTTTCCTCATTTTCAATATTGGATTTTGCTCTCTCCTTTCCTGGTGACATGACCCCCTTTAATCGCTAAGGGATTGTTGAATGGTCAAGGCAACCTGACATCCCCAACAAGCTTGGACAAAAGGAAGAGAAACTAGTTGGCCACATGATGAAATATATTCTTTATCTACCTACCCTAGAGACTAGGTAAGCTCACACTTACCAATGGCACCTTTATGAAAAGACACAGAAGGAAAAATTATGGATAAAGATTTAAATGAATTGAATGCCATAGTGATATAGCATGTGAATTCACACTTTGGAAATGGGTGTAGCCACCTCCATCACAGATGGATTCCCTATAGTCAATGCACTTATGAGTATTTAATGCACAAATGGATGGGTACAAAGACTGTATATTTGCGGACATGGGTATTGTGAATACAGTTTTCGCTTCACTATCAAATATCATTTTACAACACCAATCGAAGCAACAAGAACCACCTACAAATTTATGGCGATTCTTCTCCTGGAGTGGGGCATCACACTACATCTTGAAATGATTTCATAATTATTATATAATCTATTATTATTATTATTATTATTTTTAAGGGTCTTCCTATTAACGCTACACTAATTCCACAAGTTAGAACTATTTTAGTGTCGGGAGGCTTCCTTTGGTTGACATGAATAGGCAAAAAAAGGTTTAATTGAATCACACTACCCAGGCTCAATAAAATTTGGGCTATTCGAAGACCACGCCTTGGATGCATCATGCACCTGAAATAGGAATTTATTTTGAGTGAAAACTGTGGGAAGAAAAGTATTTTTCCTATCCGATCTACATTCAATGACGTAGAACCCTGAATCGCAATTTGTATCTACTCGATCCCAATTTGAAGTTAGGGTATATTGGTACACGTTTCAAGGATCTATAGTGGTGGCATACAATTGAATGAATGACATGCCATGTTGTCATGTTAGGCATCGTCGTCACAAATTTTGACAAGAAAAATTCTTGCTGCAACATAGGTTTCTAGGTGCCCACTAAGGTTTGCATGCTTGATTTGATTCTCCCTTTGATTGCACCTTTAGAATCCCCCATACAACATGAGCTTCTTGGTATGCATCTCCTTTCCATTCGATATATATCAGGTTTGACCCTTGGCCTCGAGATTTTGACCATTCTTCCAGTAATGCAACGTGTGGACACAAAATTTCATGTGCAAGGTTTGGTTTTGGATGCAATATGAAGAAAGTCATGTATTACCCTTCCATTTCATAGAAGAAGCCTAGGGTTTGAAGAACCTACTCTCAATCCGTCTATAAAAAAAAAGGAAAGTTTCGTGTCAAAATTTTGATAGAATTTTCATTAATTTTTTTCTCGAAATTAACTGACTCTACCTGACAATTTCGTCTCAATAAAAGAATTTCTAGGTCTCCATTTTATCCCATCTAATTTGGTCATTGTCTCACAAAATTTGGTGGGTTTTCTAACTTTAGGGAATCTATTCACACACTTAGAGAAGACCTTGGTTGAAGTTGTTGGAGCTTTGATACTCGTGGAGACTGGTGGTGAATTTTGTGTAATAGTCCACAGATTCTACTAGATTCAATGGATTTGGGTCTAGGTGTGCCAACCGACATGGCATCGATGGATCTAGAGTTCTTGTATCTGCATGATGTTCCTCTAGAGTCATTGAAGCCTAATCCCTACAAGGCACATATGGACGAGCTCTTATCTTAGTGGTTTTCTCTTCTAAAGGCACTAAAAGCGATAGCAACATTAATTAAAGAATCAAAACTAGGGAATCCTTTGAGTGTTTGAGGAAGTTCATACAAAGAAAATAAAAGCATGAGCAATTCTATGTTTCCAAATATGTTTCTTACTCGCCGAAAACCTCCACCTTCTCCTTGAAGTGTTTATGGTTCCCCAAGGTCACTCATAACATGGCATGGATCTGGTCTAGGTTCTCTAGGATGTCCACTAAAGTGGCCAATGAAACAGAAAAAGAAATCATCCCAGAGTTCTAATTTCATAATGGACCTCCTCTTCTAAAAGAAATGGCAAAGAAATTTTTATCAAGAATTAATCAACTCTTATTTTTTTTTCTTCTTCTTATTTTTTTTATTGTTTTTACGGATGGGTTGACTACAGAATAATTGAAACCACTCACAAAGGAAACCTGCAAGCTACCTTCATTATTTTCTACCACTATGTTTAAAATCATGGATGTGGATAATACAAGATTTGTGACAACGAACCAATAGTTTTATCTTTATTTTTCGAAACGACATTAGAAATTAAGTTGTTTTAGCGTTTGGAATTTCCTCTATTGTGGGCGTGGATGGATTTCTTTTGATTTCATTGGAAAGAAATTTGTATAATATAGCAGTGGAATTAAGTGATTTTTATCCTCGATTTTTATCATTCAAAGGGTTTCATGAAATTCATAAGTTCATTTTTGTCTAAATCCTTGCAAATGTTTTTTTTTTTTTTTAACGTTTAGCATTTTATTTGGTGGATTCTTTTCTGTTTTGTAGTACTAATGCAAATGGAGGCATTTTTCTTTTTTACTAAGGTTAGGTTTAAGAGTTTAAGAGAGAGTTATGAGATTTGTCTTACTTTCCAATTAATTTACTATAGATAAGTAGTACATGCAATATATTTACTATTATATGCAATGATGGTCCTTTGGCCCTAGATTTCAAGACTAGGCTCTGATACCATATGTAACACCCATCCAGGATGTTAAACAATTAATCTTTCGTTTTATACATACACAATAACAACTTTGATTTAACATAATTTCATTTCATTTACACAATTCTTCTACATTTTCTCAACGATAAATCTAAAAAGCATGATGAAATAAGTAATAGGTTAACTCTAAGATTTTCAACTTAAAACAAAAGTATATACAAAATATCAACAACAAATACCACTGAAAAATACCTCTTCCTTAGTTTGTCGAAGCTCATCAATTGTAATGTAGTCCTAGGTTCTTCCAAGCATTCTTTTCCCGCTTTCCCAGAGTGAAACAACAGAATCCTCCCTGCCAACTAAGAGCCTAGCCGTCTTCCTAGCTCCAAGAAACCTTTCAGTTTCTTGGCCCTCCGTGCCTGTGACCCCAAGAACAACAAAGAACAAATGCTCAAAGAAAACTATCACAAGAATTATATCTTCCAAGAATTTCACAACCTCTCATCATGCTAAAACCTCTCCATCCTCCCCCTTCTCTCTACTTCTTCTCCCTATTTATCAATTTTCCATACACACTTCCCCAAGTCTCCTCAACCACCCTCATTATTATCCATCAACCTCCCTTATCTAGATATTTTGGGAAAATATTAAAATAAAACTACATATAAACGACTTGCATTAAACAACAATAAATAAAATGAAAAGTCTTTCTTCTCATGCTAGCTAATAAATTTTATTTGATAATTTTCCCCAAAATGTACATAGCACCCCACCATACTCATTTAATTCATCATACTCACCATCTATCAAAGTCAAGAAGGTATTTAATGCTTCTAGATATTTTGTATGCAATATAATTTACATATTCAATAAACATTCAATTAAATAGTTAATAATTTACTTTAATAATTAATACATTAATTANATTACATTTATTATTGTATAAATTATTTTTCTTTTATATATTTTAATTATATTATTATTATTATTATTATTTTTATACCTATTCATTCCACTTATTTTGAGAGAAGAAACAAGTGTATTTTCTCACAAGAAATTATTAGGTTGGTCAAATGGCATATTGTTTAAACAAGATAACTACATCGAGTCTTGGCTTAATGTTTTAAGAAGATAATTCCACCACGTCATAATTGTAAGAAATTAAGGAAACGTATATTTTCCATGTTTTTGTTTCTCATGATTTAACTAATCAAATTATCGTTCCTCTTGTTGCACTTCAGGTTTGCAGAATTATCGTTTGGCTTATGGAATTTCTTGCGTGTGGAGTTGCTCATGGAGCCACATACCAACATAAAGAGATTGAAGAAAAAATTTGTCACCTGCACAACGGATCTGTCACCTACACAACACCTATAGCATGGATGATGTCGGTTAGGGGTGCAAGAATAGCAATTCCCAATGTGATCATTCTACTCATCTCGAGAGAAGCATAAAAGTGGCACAAAAGTCAATGGAAGATGGGTAGATGCTGCCAGAGAGTTATTATCCATTCAATGCTTATTAATTAGGCCTGCATCCTCTCTTTTACGTGTTAGAGTGCATCTCATGTAACCTGCACAAAGGTTCCATGTGCACCATCTATGTCCAAATCGAGCGTAGTAAAGAAAGTTCCTGCAAAGGCCATCCCTCGCACACTCAACTAGAGAAGGCATTATTGACTGACAAGATGACTCCCACAACGCGACTGGAAATTCAAATAAGAGATGTTGATTGGGTATACTTGACATTCTTTAAAACATTGTGAAGTATATATGGATTTTCATAGTTCACTGATCAAACTCATTGAAACAATTTTTTATTTTTTTTATTTTTTTATTTTTTTTTGGCAATATCAATGTAATTATTATTATTAATTTTTTTTTCTCAGACTTAATTTGGATTATTCGTGCTTAGTTTGAATCAATATTATTCGTTCTTAGTTTGGATCAATGTCATAGATAGAGTTTGAAATGTAAGCAAGTTCGTAATAATTAGTAGTGAAATTCATAATAATTGTTAACCACTCATACAAGAACAAATTAGACCCAATTAAATTTCATTAAGAACGACCATACCAAATTAAATTTGATTAGAATTAACCATACTATCTTAATGTGTCAGTTTGGAATTTTTTTTAAAGAAAATTAAGCCAAATTGGGTAGCAATATATAAAAGAAATTGTTAGTTTATTATCAAGTGGCTTTTCCTCATTTTCAATATTGGATTTTTCTCTTTCCTTTCCTGGTGACATGACTCCTTTCCTAGTGACATGACCCCCTTTAATCACTAAGGGATTGTTGAATGGTCAAGGAAACCTAGCATCCCCAACAAGCTGGGACAAAAGGAAGAGAAACTAGTTGGCCACATGATGAAATATATTCTTTATCTACCTACCCTAGAGACTAGGTAAGCTCACACTTACCAATGGCACCTTTATGAAAAGACACAGAAGGAAAAATTATGGATAAAGATTTAAATGAATTGACTGCCATAGTGATATAGCATGTGACTGCACACTTTGGAAATGGGTGCAGCCACCTCCAGCGCAGATGGATTCCCTATAGTCACTGCACTTATGAGTATTTAATGCACAAATGGATGGGTACAAAGACTGTATATTTGCGTACATGGGTATTGTGAATACAGTGTGTTTGCTTCACTATCAAATATCATTTTACAACACCAATCGAAGCAACAAGAACCACCTACAAATTTATGACGACTCTCCTCCTGGAGTGGGGCATCACACTACATCTTGAAATGATTTCATAGTTATTATATAATCTATTATTATTATTATTATTTTTAAGGGCCTTCCTATTAACGCTACACTAATTCCACAAGTTAGAACTATTTTAGTGTCGGGAGGCTTCCTTTGGTTGACATTAATGGGCACGGAAAGGTTTAATTGAATCACACTACCCAGGCTCAATAAAATTTGGGCTATTCGAAGACCATGCCTTGGATGCATCATGCACCTGAAATAGGAATTTATTTCGAGTGAAAACTGTGGGAAGAAAAGTATTTTCCCTATCTGATCTACATTCAACGATGTAGAACCCTGAATCACAATTCGTATCTACTCGATCCCAATTTGAAGTTAGGGTATATTGGTATGCATTTCAAGGATCTATACTGGTGGAATACAATTGAATGAATGACATGCCATGTTGTCATGTTAGGCATCATCGTCACAAATTTTGACAAACAAAATTCTTGCTGCAACACAGGTTTCCAGGTGCCCACTAACGTTTGTGTGCTTGATTCGATCGATTCTCCCTTTGATTTCACCTGCAGAATCCCCCATACAACATGAGATTCTTGGTATGCATCTCCTTTCCATTCGATATATCTCAGGTTTGGCCCTTGGCCTCGAGATTTTGACCATTCTTTCAGTAATGCAGCGTGTGGACACAAAATTTGATGTGCATGGTCTGGTTTTGGATGCAATATGAAGAAAGTTGTGTATTACCCTTCCATTTCATAGAAGAAGCCTAGGGTTTGAAGAACCTACTCTCAATCCATCTATAAAAAAAAAAGGGAAGTTTCGTGTCAAAATTTTGATCAACTTTTCATTAATTTTCTTCTCGAAATTAGCTGACTCTACCCGACAATTTCATTTCAATAAAAGAATTTCCAGGTCTCCATTTTATCCCATCTAATTTGGTCATTGTCTCACAAAATTTGGTGGGTTTTCTAACTTTAGGGAATCCATTCACACACTTAGAGAAGACCTTGGTTGAATTCTTGTCCGACCTTGGTTGAAGCTGTTGGAGCTTTGATACTCGTGGATCCTGGTGGTGAATTTTGTGAAATAGTCCACAGATTCTACTAGATTCAATGGATTTGGGTCTAGGTGTGCCAACTGACATGGCGTCGATGGATCCAGAGTTCTTGTATCTACATGATGTTCTTCTAGCGTCATTGAAGCCTAATCCCTACAAGGCACATATGGGCGAGCTCTTATCTTAGTGGCTTTCTCTTCTAAAGGCATTAAAAGTGATAGCAACATTAATTAAAGAATCAAAACTAGGGAATCCTTTAAGTGTTTGAGGAAGTGCATACAAAGAAAATAAAAGCATGAGTAATTCTATGTTGCCAAATATGTTTCTTACTCGCCGAAAACCTCCGCCTTCTCCTTGAAGTGTTTATGGTTCCCCAAGGTCACTCATGACATGGCATGGATCTGGTATAGGTTCTCTAGGATGTCCACTAAAGTGGCCAATGAACCAGAAAAATAAATCATCCCAGATTTCTACTTTCATAATGGACCTCCTCTTCTAAAAGAAATGGCAAAGAAATTTTTATCAAGAATTAATCAACTCTTATTTTTTTCTTCTTCTTCTTATTTTTTTTTATTGTTTTTACAAATGCCTTGACTACAGAATAATTGTAACCACTCACAAAGGAAACCTGCAAGCTACCTTCATTATTTTCTGTTTTGCAGTACTAATGCAAATGGAGGCATTTTTCTTTTTTACTAAGGTTAGGTTTAAGATTTTAAGAGAGAGTTATGAGATTTGTCTTACTTTCCAATTAATTTACTATAGATAAGTAGTACATGCAATATATTTACTATTATATGCAATGATGGTCCTTTGGCCCTAGATTTCAAGCCTAGGCTCTGATACCATATGTAACACCCATCCAGGATGTTAAACGATTAATCTTTCATTTTATACATACACAATAACAACTTTGCTTTAACATAATTTCATTTCATTTACACAATTCTTCTACATTTGCTCAACGATAAATATAAATAGCATGATGAAATAAGTAATAGGTTAACTCTAAGATTTTCAACTTAAAACAAAAGTATATACAAAATATCAACAACAAATACCATTGAAAAATACCTCTTCCTTAGTTTGTCGAAGCACATCAATTGTAATGTAGTCCTAGGTGCTTCCAAGTATTCTTTTCCCGCTTTCCCAGAGTGAAACAACGGAATCCTCCATGCCAACTAGGAGCCTAGCCATCTTCCTAGCTCCAAGAAACCTTTCAGTTTCTTGGCCCTCCGTGCCCGTGACCCCAAGAACAACAAAGAACAAATGCTCAAAGAAAACTATCACAAGAATTATATCTTCCAAGAATTTCACAACCTCTCATCATGCTAAAACCTCTCCATCCTCCCCCTTCTCTCTACTTCTTCTCCCTATTTATCAATTTTCCATACACACTTCCCCAAGTCTCCTCAACCACCCTCATTATTATCCATCAACCTCCCTTATCTAGATATTTTGGGAAAATATTAAAATAAAACTACATATAAACGACTTGCATTAAACAACAATAAATAAAATGAAAAGTCTTTCTTCTCATGCTAGCTAATAAATTTTATTTGATAATTTTCCCCAAAATGTACATAGCACCCCACCATACTCATTTAATTCATCATACTCACCATCTATCAAAGTCAAGAAGGTATTTAATGCTTCTAGATATTTTGTATGCAATATAATTTACATATTCAATAAACATTCAATTAAATAGTTAATAATTTACTTTAATAATTAATACATTAATTA
>SNQJ01S0026939.1:79418-95739 GCA_010110895.2 Picea sitchensis
GTATACCATTTTGCCACCCTTTTACCTTTTTTCCAAAAAGTCTCTTGGCATATAGTGCATTTGGAGAAACTTTGAAAAGTTGTGATTTGTTGCACTCTTAGAAATTTGCATTCTATGCAACAATATATTCACATTGTGTTATTCATATTTTGTGGATTGTGATTGTTGCATGAAATAAATCTTTAATGTTGCGATATGTTGCATGGAACAAAATTTTTGGCTCACGATGTGTTGCATGGATAGAAAGTTTGTAGACATGTGATATATTCCCTTGCAATGTATCAAAATGAATTAAGTTATGAAGTTGTGATATATCGCAAGAAAGAGATTTTTGAAAATTGAAAAACGTTGCAAGAGAGATTTTTGAAAGTTGAAAAACATCGCAAGAGAGATTTTTAGAGTTACAAAAATGTCGCAAGAAAGGTAAATTTTTAAGTTGTGAAATGTTGTGACTTTGAAAAATTTCACGAAGTTGCATTTTTTCCCCTCTAGAATATGGTTGCATCGTAGACATTAAACTTTATGAAATTTTCATTATGTTTCATATAAAATGATTTGGGTTGTGGTGTGTTGCATGGGTAGAATATTTTGAAAGTTGTGACACAATGCAATTTGGAAACTTTTTGAAAGATGCAATTTACAATATACTCAAGAGGTTTCTCATTGCAAGTTAATCGAAAAGATGAAAATCCATTTGAAAACTTGACAGAATCTTGAAAAAGAGTTGGGGGCTTACTCAAAGTGAGAGTTTTCTAAGTCGTGATATGAAATATTGAAATATTGGTCTTCTATAATTCAAACAAAAAGGAGTGACCCCAACCCTTCTTTCCTTTGCTATGTGACAAGAGCAAAAATGTATGGGGAAGTTGTTGCTTGTTCAACACAGTGTGTCTATTGTACCAAGTACTATGAACAAGGTCACTTAGAAATGATATTTTTTATGTTCATATGATATGAATGAGGTGACTTATAAAAGGTTTCCTTCTAATTACAGCTGTGGGTTCATAATCAACCACATGCACAAAGATGTAATTTGTATTCTCAGCAACCACCTTAATCGAGAGAAAAAGAGCATCAAGAAGAAGATGCCAATATTGGAATTGTGGACCCACTTTAAATAAAAGAAACCTAGAAGGAAATAGTGTAATAGACAAACTTGATATATGATAGATGTATTTTGACACTTACTGAACTATAAATTGTTGTGGATATTCCATTGGAACTTCTCATCACAATAGATCTTGTATTATGTTGAAATATTTTTATTATGCAGGTTTATTTCCTTATATATCATATGTATCATCACTAGCTTATTGCTCAAATTTATGAAAATAACTGAAATACGAAAAATGAAAGGATAAGAAAATGAACAAATCATCCACATGAATGAACACAAGATGTATCTTAGGAAACATAAAATGGAAGAAAAATCAGCTAGAAGACAAGGTAGGCTCTACTATCTTTTCTTCAGTTTTGAAAATGCAAATACAAAGAAATGGGAACTCACTATAGGGTTTCATATTATATTGTGGCTTGAATGGCTCCTACAAAATCTTATTTCTCCTCTATTATGCTCTCAAACCCCACTCTTAGATTCTCTTCTCAACTATGGAACACGTACAATGCTAAAAGAATGGAACACCCTCTCCAACTAGTGACACAATATTTAACACAGTCTGATAATTGTCTAGGGTTAAGGTTTTTGCATAACTCGACCCTTAATTAGTGTTAGGGTTTCAGACCTTCTTGAATATTCTTGAAAGTACACACATGAATAATGGGGCTAATATGGAACCCACTTGGTACCATAGTGGCAAACAAGGTTAGTCAACTTGTGAGGCATAACTTCCACATAAAAACTCCAATTGAGATGATTTTTTCACCGTTGGAAAGGTATCGATGTGTAGAACATTGTTGAGGGGTTGTGAGCTATGCCTTGAAATTATTGATCCCCAATATTTCCATTTTATGCCTCCAAATGGATTTGGAAGGTTCTGAACCCCAAATCTTCAAACCAAGACTTGCCACTAAAATGGGCCCTATGAAATATCCCAAATACTGATTTGGTTATCTGACTAAAGTTTCTTTGGGTTTTTGAATGAATTTTCAAGGATTCTGGATCCAGTTTAGTTTATTATCATAATGTTTGGGGTTTTAATCTTTTTTTCACTGCATGCAAATAGTTTTGTTGTCGGAACAATGTTCTTTATTGCACTAATTGTAAAGACTAAAATTATAATAAATGGAATACTGGAATATTAACATAACACTGCTAAATTTCTCAAAACTCTTTAGATTGATGTTTATGAGTCTATATCTAACTTGGAATACGCATGCATGCAAAGGAAATACCAGATCTGCTACATGCGAATATGGTTTTGTTGCATGCAATTCCAAATATTCTACTAGATGGAAGATACACTGCATGCACGATGAAGTATGTTGCATGCACTGAGAATACGTTGCACGCAATGGAAATACACAGTAAATTTTTTCATTGATGAATGGAAAATATTCTATGGATAGATATTCTACATGCAAGTAAAGGAAATACTAGATCTTCTACATGCAATTGTGGATCTGTCACATGCAAGCCCAAATATGGTATTGGATGGAAGATACACTGCATGCATAGTGAAATATGTTGTATGCATTGAGAATACACAAATATATTCTTTTATGATGGGATAACGTCCCTCCTGAACCTCCATGCCTCCCTTTGGATCAATCATGTAACTCCCATGCCCTCCAAGCATTAAGGACAAATCTCTGAAAGTCCTTGACCGATATGAAACCCTTTGAATGGAACCAATGTTGTCTTTGTTGCAATCTTGAAGAATGATGGAGAATATGGATGATCCTCCCGACAAACTAGGGTGTGTCTTCCAACACCAAAATCAATCGCTATGGTGGTTTCTCCCTGGAAATCCACAAAAGTCCACAAAGTTTCCTGACTTCTCTCTGCAATCCAATTCTCAATCTCAATATTCGATAATGAGAAGAATTAGTGTTATCCTTCTGATTCCCATTCTAATCCCTCGTTCACTTTATTTAATTAAAGTGACCTTTCCTAATTTCTGACTTTAATTATTCTTTTAAGTGACTTTTCCTAATTACTTAATGCCACTTTCAACTTAATATTTTCTAGTATATGACACTAACTAATTCTTTTATTCCCTTTTTATCCCGAATATAGACTACAAGAATTAGTATAGGCTACTGAGTCGCTCCTCCTGAATTCATCACTGGGAAAGGGACATTACACCCTGTCAGCCAATTCCCACAAATTTTCCATCCATGAAAATACCAAGATTAATGAAAAATTATATAATGATCCATTCCAGATCATATACTTGGTACTTTCCATGTTCTTTTATGTTACATTTAACATTGTTATATACGATGTTTTTTAATTTTTAATTTTCCTCTTTGACACTATGATGTGATGATGTGTCGTTTTATTGTTTACTAATTAAATTGGGTATGGGAAATGAGAGTGGTGTGACACGAGGGGGAGCCATATGAGCTTCAAAATTCTCATGGTTGACCTCTGTTAGTTCTCTGTAATTTGCCTAAGGTTGCAGAGGCAATCACAGAGGTAACCTCGAACCGCTTGGAGTCTTGGATCTAGCCCTCCAAGACTCAGAGAGGGATCTTTCTTTTCGATTTAACTTGGTTTGTATGGGATAGGACAGATGTTAGGCTAGCTATGAAAGTATGGGGTTTTTGATTTTTAAATGGTTATTTTGGGACAGCAAGGAGGGCCATTGGGCAAATGGGGTCTGCGCTTAAATATGTGATTCACTCTCAGATCTAGACAAAAATCTTACACAAGGCAAGGTAGTGGAAGTGTTGGATCGAATTAAGTTTGAATGGTGTCGATTTGAGGAAGAACTAGGGGATGAAAAAGCGAGCAAATGAGCAGTGAAGAATTCATAAACTAGCTTTTTAGAGGAGAAACATAAATATTATCACAAGATCAGATGCAGAGTATTTCACAATAAATTCTACTCTATTACTATCTTCTGATAATGAGAAATTGAAAACAAATGAAATGATAACAGGAAAACATTCAACAGAGAAAGGAAACGCCACCAACAACTCCGCACAAGAATCCTGTAAACAACATGTCTATTACTGATCATTCATCTAAAGATTATAGAAAGAGTTTTCTGGCCAAACATAGCCCACTGTCCAACAAAGAAAATTACGCCCTCTTTAGGTCCAGCCAAAAGAAAGACATTCTACTGCTGAAAACCCACTCACACAGGTTGAACCTCCTCACCTACTCAACCCGAGCCCCTCTTCTGTCTTTTACATATGCATAAATACCAAAAATTCCCTCAGCCTTCCAAAGATTCAAGCTTTAACTCTGCTTTCTAAAAATAGAAAAGTAGTTACAATCCTCTTGACACATGTCGCAGATGGTCTCCTAAAACAAACCAAACAGTAAAAAAAAAAGAAACTAAATTTAGAAACTGCTAGTTGGTCGTCTCAAATTTGCTGGGAGGTTGTTGATGCCCATCCCTCGAATCTTGGAAATAATGGCCACTTGTCCCTTTGATTGTTGGTCCTGTGCCTAGGAAAAAGATATACGCTGCCACCTCCCTCTAACTGTTGCCTCGGATTCTGGAGATGCTGCCAGCTCTCTTCTGCTTAGATTTGGAGTCAAGAATCCACCTGTGTGTCTGCAATTAATTTGCCTAACTGTTTCGCATGGATCTACTGATATCTATGTCACTCGAATATCTGGATCTGATAGTGAAAATCTAATATATGTTTTGAAATGTGGAAACATGGCTGGAAAATTCCATCCTTGTCTGTCACTACTTCACCACTGGTATTTTGAAAAAATGGCTGCATCAGCATTTTGGACACACTCGAAAGAAACTTGGGTAGACAGAATTTTGGCTGCTACATCAGAAGCTGCAGCCAAACCCTGAAGCATTTTCATGACCTCCACAGTATCATCTAGATAATACTTTGCTTTACTTGGTTTCTGGTAAACCGTACATGCAAATACTTCGACTATAGAGGCCATAGATGGTTGTTCCATGGCACTTGCAATACTGGAAAACATATCTTCATCAGATCTGTCATCTCCTATGCACAAAACAAAATCTGACGGCTTTCCTCTTTCAACCATTGTCAACAGAAGTTGTTGTGATACCAAACCCTTACTAACACTCTGGGGTTTAATTTCAACAATATGCTGGCCACTTTTGACTTCCATAGGCTCATTTGCAAGCACACTCTCCATATGATCTAAAAGCTCCTTGGATTGGCATGATCCAAAATCAGGATCAACATTCTAATGATGCCAAACCAGAGCGCTTTCTTTAGCTTCTATGGCAGATCCATCAGTAGTCTCAGTATATAATTTCATAATGGGCTCTACTGTTTTCTTCCAGTCAAAGTCTGCAGTGGGTAGCGTTGTTTCCCATTATGTATCTTGGCTCCACCTGATGAAATAGCCATGCTCTGCTGCAATCCCTAACTTAGGGCAAAGTGAGAACCATTCACTGAGAGATTTCTGACCTCTTCCACTCACAATAAAAACAACATTTTTAGGGTCATTGCATAAGCTGTTTACAACAGATATTACTTGTGGATTGGGTGTTTTGTTGTCAGAGGTTTCAGTCATCACCTTCTTAGCTTCCTCAGCATTGTGAATTTCCTTGACACTATCGCACATCCATAGTTTCAATAGATGCTCTGTCGCCTTGTATCTCTGTTTGCTCTCGCTCTGAGTAAATCAACACGTCTTCATAACCATATGAAGAAATAATACTGATGGCTATAGCCTCATTCCTCTAACTATTTTTAGAAGTAATGAAATTAACACCAGCCTGACAAACAATACTCCATGCTGATCCATTATCACCGTTAAACAGGTGGCATGCAAAACTGTTGATTTACATCCCATATTTGGTCCCTGCAATCGCACTCATGTAATAGTTTTTCTCCCATTGTTTCATGATCCATTCCTTGTGAATAAAAAACTGAGAGAGATCATAAAATTGTGCAGTGAATCCAGTTCCCGCATCCATAATGAGAGTCCACAGATTTGAGAAAGCAACTACACTACTTATAAAAAGACCATATTCATTTCCTTTCTCAACATGCTGTGCAAGTCTTGTATCAGCCACATTATAGTGATATCACGATTTGTTGCAACAACCAATATCGGTGCCATATCATTTTCCAGAGCACGATTCAAAAATGAGAAGCATTCGATGTCAACCATATGGACTTCATCAATAAAAAGCACACCTGGTACAATTTCAGCTTTGCCTTCTTCCCTCCATTCAACAACTTTACTGTCAATCTGATATACAAAACTGGCCTTGGTCTCTCTTCCCCTTTGACTCACGCGTTGTGGTTTCAGGTGCATGGAGCTGGAGCATTGGAGCTTGGCTGTCGGGCCACCTTTTTAATGAGATTTTTGATAAAATTGACACCTGCGAGTTACCCTGGCATCTGGCAATCTGTGTTTTATATTTTTAAAATTTTGGGAATTAATCCCACATGCATATGGTAAACTGAACTTTTGTCATTTATATGCACCAATAGTCACATGTTCTCTCGATGAAGTGAGCCTGAGGCTATGGTTTGGAGTTTGGCGTTGGCGTTGGCTTGTGTGTTGGTTTTTGGTGCATGAAATGGCGCTTACCCTCGGTGTTGAGTATTTGGAGGTTGTCCCTAGGCCAATATAATTTTTTGTTAATTTTTACATAAAACTCTGCACAAAGGCCGAGGGGCCAATTTTTTCTCAATTCACCAAAAATAGGTTATAAAAAACCCAAATTTGGCTAATAAACCCAACCTTGCATTTGACCCACAAGAATAAAAAAAAATTCCATTCAAACCAATCCACAATTTTTTGCTAAAAATGCACCGGAATTCGCCTTGAAGCTCGCGTGAAAGTACTCATCTTATGCTTGGACAGTGTCGAGCGCTTTCTGCCGCCTTCGCCATGCGTCATGAGCAAACACATAATGCCTGAAAAAGATAGATAGAGCCAGAAAACTGATTCCCTATTATATAGGGTTCCAACTGCCTCGTCAGTAGAGAATAACGTGTTCTCAAAGTGAAGAGAAGCTCAAGGTAGCAATAGAACTACCACATCAACCAATTAATGAGTTCAAACCTTTAATAGTTATAATTAGGTTTTTATTGAGTTCTTACATTTTCTTCTTTTTTTGTCATATGGTAATCAATATTTGTGGATTCCATTGTAGGTCTAAGTAGTGGTGTGTAGTGATTCCTTGTATTTTCAATTGATTCTAAATCAATATTGTATCCTTATAATATATGACACATTTAGTCTACATGCACATAAAAATATATATCAATATAGATTTTAGTGCAATCTTGAAGGAAACACAAACAATTTTAGTTTTTTTCTTATTTGTTTCTTAATATTGTTTCGTGACAAAGAATGTGGTGTTATTTTCCATTATGACAAATATGTGAAGGTTCTTATGACTCTTTTCCTTGTTGGGATTCTAATTAGTCTTCAAATTCGATGCCTTGACAATACTGATTCTCACTAAGATCCATAAAATAATGCTCCTCATCTTCTTTCGATATAGAGTATATAAGCATATCACAAAATTTCAAGTATAAGATTGTTCACATTCTATTGTAAACATTGATCATCAAGTAAGAATTATGGAAAATTTAGGTGTAGCAACTACAATTTATCATTTCTATATACTCGACCCTTCATAGGGGGATTGTTATAAAGTTCAATGTTTTTTGTTTCTCATGCTATTTAGCTAGCTTGGTATAGGTTTCGTTACTTATTCCTTGAATATATTCATTTATCCACAAATTTTAATTTTTTTTGTAAGAAACATGCTTAATTAGTTCAGATGCATCATCTATGGAAGACTTAACCTTGTTACTATTTTGATTTTATTTTTTTAACACCTATCGATATCTTTAACAAATTGAATAATGTCCTTGCTTTTCAAGGACTTGATGTCTTGAGCTTGAAAAATGGTTGAAGCCTTATCCTTTGTACTTTTGGGACTAGACATAGCACCAAGATTCTATAATGATGACAATATAAATATATGTGGGTGCATTTTGGTTGATATAGATGATGAAGACCAATTCTAGGGGTCAAAAAGATTAGTTACTCTGAATTTGATCCTCGAACATGTGGGTTCTTTGACCCACAAAATGCATTAATATATGTCCATCGCACCATTTAACACTCCTCAATATATTCATATCTACAATTCTCACCTTGAATCATCGACCCTTTATCTTCATATGACCTTGATACATGACCAAGTGCTTACTACATTAGGAACTTAACTACCCATAGATCATCAGACTTCTCTTGTCGAAGTGTTGTCATCAGTATCCAATGATGTGTGTCACTCCAAAAAATTCAGGCTCCGAGAAGCTCAGACTTCGACGAGATGCAATTACTCTGACAGATTCGAGACCTGATGATCTAGAGCCACTCTGATGACTTTGCTCCAATCAAGACACTGCCAAGTTTCTTCTTCTTAAACTGTCAATTTGGGTCATTAAGGTTTGATATCCTGTGTGATATCACTTGATTTAGATCATCGTTGATCCTTCCAGTGATCAACGGTCGATCTTCCTCCTCGTTGGAATGTGACTTATCTTCGCCATTTCGAATTGAAACAAATGCTCATGATCTCTCTCATACACACATGCATTAGATTCATGGACTCGACAGGGTTTGTACAAATAGGGTTCACACATAGAGATAACACCTAATAATAAAGATACAATAAAATACACATAATTTTATTGCATCGAGCTCGATTACACACTGAGGGTGCTTCTCAATCCCTAGCCACTCTCTCAGCCTGATCTACATTGTAACTTGCCTCCTTTTTTTCTCATGCCCACAGGCTTAGAACACATGATGAATAAAAATGATCGAATAATTACAGATCCAATCTAACCTCAACAAATTTCCCAAGACAACAATTTCACACTAATAACAACAAACCCTATTGTTTTATGTCACGTCCATGTCCTCACCTTTTGGAAGGTTGACGATCTGATTTTATTTGGGGGGGTTGATGCTCTTGCATCAAACTCCCGAGGTAGAAAATATTCATGATATCCTAATCATGTGTCTTCATTGTTGCTTTCCATATTCAACCTTTGGTATTATTTTTCCTCATGTATCACTCCATCATAACGCTAAGCTTATCCTCATGATCAACAATGAGCTGCAACCAAGACTTTCTTTGAAGAAAGCCTCTACACGTACTATCAAATACCTCATCAAGCTTTCCCAGAGCTTGAAATTTTGGTATTACAAGTTCTCTCCTCTAGAACGTTTTGAGCACCCTCTGCTCTTCTCTATGCTTCTCCACATACCCACTCACACACAGGAAAACTTTTCCCTGCTATGATATCACTTGATGAAGACCAATTTTGGGGGTCATGAAGATCAGTTACTGTGAATTTGATCCTTGGACCTATCGGTTCTTTGGCCCACAAAATGGACTAATATATGTCCATGGTAGTAATTAACACTCCTCAATATCCCCATAGATTTAGTGCTCACCTTCAATCATCGACCCTTTATATCCATATGACCTTGATATATGACCAAGCACTTACTACATTGGGTGCTTAAATCCCCATAGACCATCAAAATTCTCTTGTCGAAGTGTATTTGTTAGACTCCAATGATGTGAGTCACTCTAACCAATTTAGCCTCAGAGAGGCTCGAACTTCGACAAGCTACAAGTACTCCAACATATTTGAGATCCAATGAACTAGAGCCACTCAAATGACTTCGCTCCAATCAAGACATTGCCACGTGTCTTCTTCTTAAACCATTGATCTGGGTCATCAGGGTTTCATCACCTATGTGATATCACTTGAACTGGATCACCGTTAATCCTTCCAGTGATCAATGGTTGACCTTCCTCCTTTCTGGAATGCAAATTCTCTTTACCATTCTGACCTACAACAAATGCTCAAGGCCTCTCACACACACACATGCATTAGATTCATGGACTCGACAAGGTTTGTACACATAGGGTTCACTCATAGAGACAACACTGAATGAAAAAGATACAATAAAATATGCAGAATTCTATTACATTGAGCTCGATTACACACTAAGGGCGCTTCTCAGGCCCTGACCACTCTCTTGACCTGATCTACATTATAAATAGCCTCCTTTTTTCCCCATGCCCACATGCTTACAAAACATAATGAATAACAAGGATCAGATAATTGAAGATCCGATCTAACCTCAACAAATTTCCCAAAACAACAATTTCACACTAATAACAACAAACCCTATCATTTTACTCAAATTTTGAGGAAATTGTGTCCTCTTGGCCACATCACGTCCACATCCTCACCTTCTAGAAGGTTGATGCTCTTGCATCAGAAGATCAAGGTCATGTCATTTTGCATGACTCAAAACAAAATTGCGATTCATTTAAATTTCTTAGTCTCCTATATAGTTTTAGTGATTGGAAGAATATACATATGGAGTTTTATTCATTTTTCAACTCTAATATACATTAATTTTCCCACCATGATAAACCCAAAATATTATAGAGATTAATGAAGTTTCATTCAAATCCAAATGGAAGGAATGGGGTAATTTTCAATGAAAGTGTCTCTTTGGATTACCTCATAAGACTCATCATGTCTCCACATGGAATTCATTGGATATGAATCTCCAAACATGGGATTTTTCTTCCTCCCCAAATACTACTCCTAGTATTTATATTTAAATATTGTTGCTAAAATGTAGTGAAGCATTTAAAGAAGAAGTAGAAAATTGATTCAGTTGGGGAGAGAGAAGAAGGGAAGTACATACACTTTTGTTGTTGAGACAAAGGACTTGATTAATTGATATGGAGAAAGATGAGAAGATATAAATTTCATTGAAAAATAAAATGAAGTAGGGCTTTCTTAAGACATGAAAAATGTCGTTAAGTTAGAATAATTATTGAAGAGAAATAAAATACAACATGTCCTTCAAAATAATTATTGATGGGGTTCGATATTCCCCCTTCTTGCAACACTTTCAAAATCATGATAATACACCTTTGTGTGATTTTAAAGACCAATTTTATGTTGGAAAACATCAATATATTTGGTTGATCATTTCATAAATTTTGGGTGATATTTGATATGTGTAAGTTTTCTCCTTCACATGATTTGAAGGTGGACCTCTACCTTTCCCTCCATGCCACATTCACCTTCACGAAGCATGAAGGAAGAAGTGGACAACAATGTAATTGATATTTTTTCAAACTTTTAATCTCTCTTGTACATGGATCTTATGTTGACAATTTAGTGCATTAGAAGGATTGTGAGGGCCTTGATTCTGACACGAGATAAGCCACCCCCTATTTCTCATGCGTTATTCATTTTGTGGGATTAGCTCATAATATTTATCATGTCTCCACATATCATTCTATGAAACTGCCACACCATATTTTTTTTATATATAAAAACATTTTGTCACTTAAGCAACATCATCAATGTCAACTGAGAGACATGAAAATAAGATAGTTTTGACATGACATCGACTAGACGCCACTACTATAGCTTAAATGTTGATCTTGTGTCTCTTAAGAAATGACCTTTAATATTTTATTTATAATTTCTTTGTAGTATAGTTTTGAAGAGGTCAACTACATGTCTATCATAACATAATGTGTCATCGCAAAAGTGATGCCTAGTTTAATAAAGTATGTTATTTTGACACCATATTCCCAATGTTGATTCAACGAGAGGAAAAATTATATTCGACATTTAAATGACATTACAAATGTCGAATAAGCATCACATTTGGACCCCAAATGTAGTAGTGATTGGAACATTCATGATTTCTATACGTAAGTTCATTGTTCAAATCAAAGTTGATATCTAAAGATCTAGGAGAAATCTCCATCCCTCTTGATATTGTAATATGTTAATTAAGAAATTGTTTAGGTAGATATGTGTTAACATAAAGACATCTGGTCATTATAATGATTATATTTTTACATGTGTGATTTGTGTTAAAGAGTTAGTTATGTTGATTTGGATGTTCGATAAGCTGACATTGAGTGTGAATTTTTTTGGAGCTTATCATATTGATGTATCAATAGTCTTCCCACTAAAGGAGATATATATTGTTGGGTAAGAAGTTATGTTGTAAGTATTTCTTGTGTGAGGTTAAGTGTTGTAAGAGGTGTAGTGGAGATGATGCCAAAGAGATGTAAGTGAGAAAACAATAAATGGACTATAGACAACCAAAAAATTTGATAGACACACCCCTTTTTAAAGATGAAACACTAAATGTGATAGCTACCAAAGTGATCAGATATAAAAACAATACATTGTTTAGATAGAAGACTAAATACATTAGTGATCACTTTAGTTTTAGTGGTTCATTCTAAAATAATGAATACCAAAATAGTGTAATGTTTTTAGTTGCTTTAATTTTTGTCATTGTTAAGCTTGATCATAGTAAGATTGAAGCTCCTTTAACTTGAGTTTGATTTAAGTTTCCTTCTAGCTCAAGTGGATGATGATATGACATGACCATTCTCAACTAGAAGGATTGGGATAACACTTATAGGTCCTTATTTTTTTAATGGAAATGTAATTGATAAAGGAGTATGCATGGGAAGAAAATTTCAATATAGAGATATGTCATTATAAAAATATAAGCTCAAGATTAGACTTTTTAATGAGCATAAAATTTTCAATTAATTTTAGATCCATTCAATCCTAATGCACTCCAAATCACTTACTAAACGTATAATACCTAAAATATGTAAAATTTAGAAAATGAGATATTGTTTTAATTGAACTCATGATTTTTTCATTCATATACACACTAACTTAAATGGGTTGTATAGATGCTATAATGTTATAAAATGTTTCCATTTGATTCTTCTCTACTACCGCTAATGTAACGTCCCTAGTCTCCTAGGCTGGGCCACGTCACACAATATCAACTTCTATAGCTCTGGTACCACAATGTAACATCTCCAAACAACTTATGATACCAAACTGTAACATCATCTAGTTTACTATTGAACAATTTTATTCTAAAATTCATTGTTCAGATTTAACTCTAAACACAAGGTTGCACAGTATCACTTGAAGTAACGCACTCAACCCAAAGTCAAGTCACACCACACAACTTATAATAGAATAAGTAATATAAAATGATTGTGCACGAGTATACTAATCACACCGCACTACCGTGCACACAGCCATCTTGGTGTCACATGCCAATTTTGATATCCTTGTGCAGGAGGTCTATTTGCTTGTACACATACATGAGTTCCAACCTTATGTGCAAAAATGCTACTTTATTGCACACTTTTCCATCCAATCCTTTCCTCAAAGACTCATGAACAATATCAAAGGACAACTTAATAGGAAAGACTTGTTGGCAAATTCAGTTAACAGACAACGAATGCTTGTCATTGATGCCAACAGTGAAGATTGACAGGAAAACAGAAGATAAGTTCAGAGAGGTGAATGATCGAAAGCAGTGAATGATCGAAGGCAACGAATGATCGAAGGCAGTGAATGAGTGAAAGTTTGAGAAGAATATTTGATCGTTGAAGAGGGAGACAGATCTCAACTGTCAGATCCGAGTGTAGGGTCCGACCACAATTGGATCGAGGAGAATGAGAGCATGAGTTGATGCAGAGCATACCTGCTGAACAGACAGAGGAAGAGTAGAGCTGCAGAACAGTGTGCAGAAAACCAGATTTACAGAACAAACAAAGATTGGTAAGACCTGATTTATCTGTAAAGTTGAATGTTTATTTAGCCATTTATATTCTAGGGAGGTTGGGAGGTGCTCGGGAGGACTGTTTTCCTCAGAGGTTCAAGTGGGAGCTTGTTGGCAGCCATTTCAATTTTTTCTATTATCCTATAAGCTGCCTACACCTATGTCTTCTGAACTTCAAATTGTCGTCGCATTTTACAAATAGACGATATTTTCATTTCTTGTGACACTTGCAGATTGGTCTCCATTTAGTTTTCATGACTGTAAGCGTGAAAACTCCTCCATCGTTATTTGAACTGTCATGATCTTTTTATTTTGAATGACACTTACCTTTGGTTTATCGCTATGTGGTTGAAAATATTTTTAAACTATGTCCATTTGGACATTCTCACTTTGGTTGCATAACTTGATTTTATTAAGTTTATGAGGCTTTGAGCGTATGGGTTTATACTTCATTGATTCATTGAATTGCATAGGGGTCATTATTTATTTTTGTTTTATATATGCGATATGATCCTTATAATAATCTTTTTGTGGCTCGTGGCTTGTAAGTTTTATGAATGGCATTTGGCACAATGGTTTTAAAACATTGATTAAACATTATGCGATGGCGCATTGGTAACACTTGGTGATGGGTTTCACGTTGAATGTTAATGGTTTGGAAAACTATACAATGGCACGTTGGCATATAACTTAACCGTTTGATTCTTTGGCTGGCAAACAATATGGTTTGAACTATGATATGATTGTTGGAACAGATGTGCATTTGTCAGTTGTACTTTACCATAACTATTTTGCATGGCGGTGATTAATTCCACCACCCTCATATGCGCACATTAATGCTTCCCTTTTGATCGTTCGTAGCTGTTAGACCAAATGACTCTGCTCCTGTGTATTGGGGAATTCGACCCAAACCCTTACCATGTGCTCGCACCATGGCTCCTGTCGTCCGAGCTGAACCTAATGGCAGCCAAGATCTATTGATGTTCGACAGTGCCCGCAGTGACCTCGAGGACAATGGGTGGCTCCCATTCATACAAAAATTTGAGGGTTTTAACCTCCGCATTGCTAGACAATTCGCCATGACCTTTGATGCTTGTCGAGCCAAGGTCAGCGATGTTCAATTGCAAATTGACGAGCAGTTTATCAGTCTTGCTACGAGTTTTCCTACCACTGGACAACGATGGTCCAAGAATTGAAAAGTAGAAGAGGTCCCTTGGACACTCCTCTTCCAGTCGCATAAGGTTATCTCCTGTGATAAAGGTTTGCCCGTGACCATGCTGAAACAACGTTGGCATGATTTATTGATGATAATAAAACAGTTTATCACTTGCGAGGGTTGGTATGGGTTTGTTTTCTTACACCACCTTTGTTTGCTTATGGTTTTTATGGGTTATCAACTCAATATGCCCTTTTATCTGCATAGAAGCCTGTTTAAAATGTCCAAGAAGTACAAAAAGAACCAGGCTGATAATAGTCTTTTTCATTATGGGCTGGTTAAGATTATTGTGGTCTATCATTTGGGTTTACACGGAGATTGTTGGAGAAATTTCCTTGCTCGGAATGGTTTTGAAGATTCGAACCCTCCACAGGTCGATAAACCAGTGGTGAGCGAAGACAAGTCTATACCCCTAGTACCCTACAACATCCTGCTACCTAAACCCTTGCCCGACTCACCTATCAAACCTACCCCACTCTGTGCCTAAGGATGTTGAGACTGTCAAGACTACGGGTAAAAAGCCTAAGGCCAAACCCATTGCAAACACCAAAGGCAAAAAGAATGCTCGTTTGATTTCACGGATGGCAAGAAATAAGCCAAAAACCCCTGTCGATCCAAACCCTATTGTGTTGAGTGAGGACTCTGATTCAGAGGTGGAGCGTTTCTTGGCTGATGAATATCCTTATTCGCAAGATTTGTGTGCCGAACCCTCGTATGACTTTGTGTCAAACCTACCCCCCTGCCTACAAGATGACCCTAACTACCCAGGCATTAAGCTGCCTTGTGAAGTCCCCGGTCACTCATATAAACCCTCTCCTGCTTTGTCAAAACCTACAGTGCCACCCTGTGATCAATGCGGCTCGTGGTTAGAGAGATATTATCTGGATGTCCCTATTCTACAGTCGAGAATTCACTCTTTGGAGGACCAAGTTGCACGTCTTACCAGTCCAAAGGATAAGCTACTAGCCACTAATAAAAAACAAAGGACGATTGGCTCTATCTTGTTTAAAAATGTGGAGTCAGCTACAGTGGTCGTGAATTCTAAGTTGGCATAATTTGAGCTTTGACGTCACACAGGTATGTTTGATATCAATCATTTTTTGTATATAATTCAGGTTTATATAACGAATTCGAGTTCGTTTTTGGATATCTTTGTTCACAAAATTGATTTGCTCTGTCACATTGTATGCATTCTATACATAGATATGTTTTGACTAAATGGAAGTTTGTTTTCCCAGTTTAGTTTCGATTGGATTTTCATCGATTTGATTGATTTTGGTGTGATTTGATTTGTTTTATTTTAAATGGATGCTCTGCTGTCGATTGAAGTC
>SNQJ01S0026939.1:95749-106218 GCA_010110895.2 Picea sitchensis
CATCAACTTGTAGGTTAATTTACCAATAACTCATATACATGTATATACATCATAATTTTATATAAGAATTCATATTTGTATTGATGTTCAATTAATAAATGTATGTTTATTTTTATCATGTCTTACATTTGTTATGCATTCTCAACATAACTTTGAATCAGTATCCATGTATTTAAATTCCACATCTTAATTTGCATGTTTATGCAAATCAAAGAATTATCATCATCATGAACATATAGCATTTAAAATAATAGTATGAAACACATCACTAGGTCCATATGTACACTTCTCACATGTCTATATCAATATTTTTGAGTCCAAATAGTTGTTAAGAAATGAATTACTAAGATGAGAAAAATCAAAGTTCTAACTACTTAAACCCAAAATATGGGGCGTTACATTGGACCTATCCCACCAGGGGTGCCACCAGACAGGGTGTGTGAGCATATAATTGAGTTGGAGGCAAGGGCAAAACTAGTCATCAACACACCATATAGGCATCCAAAGAAGTATAAAGACGAGATAGAGAACTCCATCAAAGAGCTCTTGGATATGGGGCACATTAGGCCGAGCTCTAGCCCTTTTTCTTGTTCAATAGTATTGGTCAAGAAAAAAGATGGAACTATGCACATGTGCATTGACTTCTAGGCATTGAATAAGAAGACCATAAAAAATAGGTACCCTATACCAAGTATTGATGAGTTGTTGGATGAATTACATGGGGTTGTTTACTTCACAAAAAATGACCTACGCTTGGGCTAACACCAAATCAAAATGAGGGAGGAGGACATCCAAAACACTATGCCTTTTAGATGTCATTATGGTCATTATGAGTTATTGGTGATGGATTTTGGGTTAACCAATGCCCCAACCATGTTCCAATCTTGTATGAACCATGTCTTCAACAAGAAGTTAAGGAAGCACCTTTTGGTATTTTTGGATGAATTTTTCATTTATAGAAGGACGTGGGAGGAACACCTTCAGCATGTGAATCAGATTTTGTCTATCATGGAGAAACAATCACTATATGCTAAAGAGTCCAAATGTGAGTTTGGAATGACAAAGGTTCTTTACTTGGGACACATCATCGGAGCAAAGGGGGTATAGGTACATCAAGATAAAATTAAATCAATTATGGAGTGGCCTACTCCTAAGGCACTCACAAAATTAAGGGAATTTCTAGGCATGTGCACTTACTACAGGAAATTTGTCAAAGGGTTCTCTCGGCTTTGTGCACTCTTGACCGATTTGACTAAGAAGGGAGCCTTCAAATGGAGTGAGGAGGCTCAATTTACATTTGACAAGATGAAAAATGTAATGAGCACGTGCCCAGTCTTAGCCCTACCAAATTTCATCCATCCTTTTACCTTGGAGTGTGATGCCTCGGGAGAAGGTATAAGGGTCGTACTTATGCAAAACAGGCACCCTCTTGCCTATGAGATTTGAAAACTTAGGGGATTGAGCTACTTTACATAATTTATGACAAGGAAATGATGGATATCATGCATGCTCTGGACAAATTTAGGCAATACTTGGTAGGTGCATGGTTTGTGGTCAAATCATATCATAACAGTCTTATGTACCTATTGGAGCAGAAGGACTTAAATGAAAGACAACAGAAATGGGTAAGTAGAATATAGGCCTATGACTTTGACATTGAATTTGTCAAAGGGAAGAACAACATGGTGGCTGATGCATTGTCCAGGAGGCCATCCATTTATGCCATGACAAATGTGACTGTTGATTGGAAGGACCACTTGGTGATAAAGTATGCAAAGGATCAGTTCACTTGTCAGTTAATGGATGGGCAAGTATAGGACGAGAACTTTAGGATCATTGATGGCCTCATCTATTACAAGGGTTGAATCTTTTTGGTTCCTGGATCGACCTTCAAGGCCAAAGTGTTGTAGGCATGTCATGACTCACCAATGGCAGTGCACCAAGGAATTGGTAAGACATACATGCAAGTGAGGGAGAGGTTCTCATGGAAGGGCCTCAAGGAGGATGTAATGAGGCATGTCAAGGAGTGTACTACGTGCCAGGAGAACAAGGATAAGCACACTCACCTGACAGGACTACTGCAACCCCAACCCATCCCAGAGAACAAGTGGGAAAGAATATCCATGGATTTCATCAGAGGGTTTCCAAGGGTGCAGGGGAAATACTCCATTTTTGTAGTGGTGGACAGGTTAACGAAGTTTTCACACTTCTTCTCCATATCCACAGACTTCAGTGAAACACAGGTGGTCGAATTGTTTTTCAAGGAGATCTTTAGACTACACGGCCTACCCAAAACCATTGTTAGTGACAAAGATAACAGATTCATGAGTACATTCTGGCAGGAGTTGTTCAGACTAGTTGGTACGACCTTGAACCCTAGTACTAGATATCATCCTTAGATGGATGGACAAACCGAGATAGTCAACAAATGGGTGGAAGGCTATCTCAGAAATTACGTGGGAGGGTAGCAGCAAGCGTGGGTTAGGTGGTTACACTTGGGAGAATACTGCTACAACACCACCCATCACATGTCCATAGGCATGACACCATTCATGGCATTATACAACTATGATCCACTCTCTTTCGTGGAAATTGCTTTTGCTGATAGAAGAGATCCAATGGTACAGGATTGGGTACAACAGAGTTAGGACATCCTCAAAGAGCTGAAGGATAATTTACAGAGAGCACAGAACCATCAAAAGGTCCAAGCAGATAAACACAAAGTTGAGAGTACCTTTTAGGTTGGTGACTTAGTCTATCCTAGGCTCCAACCATACAGGCAGGCTTCTATAAAAATAAGTAGAGCAAAGAAGTTACAACCACTTTTCTTTGGACTTTATAGGATCAAAAGAAGGGTAGGGGTCGTAGATTACAAGCTAGAGCTTCCACAGGGAAACAAGATACACAATGTTTTCCATGTGTCCTTCCTGAAGAGAGACATCGGCCAACACATCACACCCCTTGAGGTGATGCCTTCTTTAGACAAAGAGAGGCAATTGGTTTTGATTCCAGAGGAGATACTGGAGGTTCAGGAGAAGAGGCTCGGGAAGAGAAGCATCAAAGAGTACCTGATCAGGAGGAAGGACTTACCCATTGAGGATGCCACATGGGAGAATGAACATGTGGTACGTGAGATAGGTTTGGAATTGCTTGAGGAAAAGAAATTTCTAGCAAGGGATACTGTAATATCCCCCACCTCTTGATGAAGAGGTTTGGGAAAACTTAGTGGTCTAGGCATCCCCACTATACCATAGTTTCACACAAAGGGGAAAAGTCAACAAAACTAATTTTATATTTTTAAGTTAACTTAAGGAAAAGGTAAAAAGTGTTAAAAGGTAACTCGATGAAGGAATAAAGCATTAGAGGTTGAGTTAGGAGTTGACCCTAGGGGTTAACTTAACTCAACAGGGAAACAAAAAAAATGTATAAAGAGAAGGCTAGGGCACACCTCTCATTTCATCTTGGATATTTGGTATTTGCTTGATGATGCTCTTGAGCATACAATTTTGAGGGTTTTGATATTACAAACCCTAGAGAACAACTCAATGGTGAAATATTCCACTCACCTTGTTCCAATCTTGGTCTCGAGGATTAAATACTCCACCCACATTGTTCTACATCCATCATTTATTCAGAAGGATTAACAGGGCCATACCAGTTAGGGTTTTCCAGCAAGGGCACACCATTTGTGGAAGAACAGTTCGATCTAACCTATTGAGGAAGATTTGGGAGAATTCAACATTAGGATTTTTCTTATAGGCCCTTACTCATCAGTTTGGAGGCTTCCTTGAGGAGTTATCACTTCCCTATCATTGTCTAGAGGTTGGGATGGATTTAGGAGAGAGAAGATGATTTGGTGATTCAGTGATTTGCAGATCTAGGAGGATATACCTCACATATGAACTTGAAACTTCTCTTAGGGGTTTGTGACTGACTAATCCATCATCCTAGAGAGTTTCAATTGATTAAGAGACATTATTCAACCAGGCCAAATTATTGGCCATATTCAGGGTTTTAGGATGGCCGTACTAGTTTGGAGTTTCTGCAGTTGGAGGAGGAGGCATCAATATTTGAGCTCCATACTTTAGGAGGAGGCTATTATTTCCCTGATCTATCACTTGGAGACGTTTGGAAGCATTTGGGAGTCTTCATCTTCAGGAGGGCCAAACCCTTGGTCTCCATCGTCTTCAGTAGGTCGTACCAGCAACTTGAGGGTTAGTCTAAACCCTAGTTTTGTATTGGAGCATTCATCTTATATTGCAACCTTTGGGAGGATTACTTTGTATCTCCGGTAGAATTTTGTATGCAGATCATATTATTTTCTTGAATCCATCTGAAGCTATTCCAGATCTTCTTCTCTATTGTATCAGGTGCTTTCTTTCTTATAATAAAGTTCAGATCTTGTGTATTGTTGAGATCTTCATATGTTGAAATGCTTATTGTATAAATGTGGTTGGATAAATGAATAAACCCTAAGGCTGAAATGTTAATGGCCAACCTGCATACACAACAATAAACAATCAATTAAGTGGTTAGTTTGTGTTTCCAAGAGAAACATTGGCTTGGGAACATCACACCAGTCCTTTCTTCATTAACTGATTTTTCTCCTTGGGATCTGGAGGAGATTTATTATCCTCATCAAAGGGAAAGTTGGGTTCATTCGACATAATGAACCCTCTCTTATAGTTTTTACATTCTTTCCTCTAGTGATATCATGGCTAGTACTTTCAAGGCTTCACCCCCATAGTTAGTTGTTTGGCTATTCAAACAATAATACATTTACACTGTTACCATGCCATAACTGGTAATCCTAATNCAATCCCCTCCCCCTTAAAAGGAACATTGTCCTCAGTGTTCTTTCTTGGTAACACCTGGCATGGCTTTCTCATTCAATTGCTTCAGAAGTCTTGACCTTCTTTCTGGTCAGGTCCGTTTTTAGACTCTTAACCTTCGTCATCTTCCTTCAATAATTTTGGGACAACAAGCATATTAATCACAATTTTATGTGAAAACATCTTACTATTGTTCAAACTTTAAGAGAAAATTTTCATAATATAGCACAATACTTATCTGTGTAGTTCATGGGTTTGCATCCACATGGTTGTCTTGTTATCCAGGCTCAATTTTTTTTCTAGACATACCCATTGTGTGCATGATCCCAATCAATAGTTTATAAGAACTATAAAAGTATCCTCTTCCTTGCGGTCACTCACCCTCTAGGCCCAGCCTCAGGCATCCCCTTCTCTGCTATACAGTTCTTCGAGTGATCCATCTTTCCTTTCCAAGGTTTTCTCGCACATGAATAATTCCAAAGACTTAATTGAGACTTATAGTCGAGGTGTCCGTCAGATTTTCTCTATCGAGGCGTCCCTTCAGCTTGTGTTACCTCAACACAACATATTCTAGGCGGTCATGACTTACCACGGGGTTCTCACGTCTCAACAATGGCCTCTTTCATTCTTTTCATCTTGACAACCTTCATCTGTCCTTTCTGGACATATATTTTTGTCTCACCTGTATCACAGGTATACATAAATTCATGAGACAACATCATAAATTTTAAATTTTAGAATGTTATTACAAATATGTCGCCCATAGATTTTCCAATTTGCTCATTTATTTTTATATATGTTCCATACAGAACTCGATTTACCAATTATGGGACTTTTCTTCCCATAGTAGTTTGGCTCAACATGCAATTTTGGTCTTCCTTATGGGCTTACAACACTTCCATATACAAGATCCTTTGCTTCCTGCAATTTCAACATTCCTAAGCCAAACAAGTTGTTAGTTCTCATGCACATTATATGTTCATTGCACACTTGCAGTGGTTCATAAACAATTTCAAGACTGTGCACACTAACAATCAAATGCATTCGCCTCAAAGAAAATACCATTCCTTGTGGTTTGGCTCAACGGTAATTAGTCTTCCTTATGGAATTATAGCACTGCCATATCCAAGACTCTTTTCTTCCTGCACTTTCAACTTGAATCAGCCAAACAAATTGTTATTTTCCCATGCACATATATTTTCACTGCACCTTTATAACGTCATCATAAACAATTCTTAAATTGTGCATGCTAGCAATCAAATCACTTTTATCTATTTGAGAATATAAAGAAAAAGGAAATTTCATTCCTTATACATGCATCAATCCAGTATATCGACCTTTCTAGGTGAAATTCAACATTAAGTGAATTTAATCAATGTGCCAATGTCCTTGGCCACATTCACACATAATGTGCCCTTTTATTGATTTCCAATTATCACTTTTCAGGTTAGGCACTCTCGCCAAGGTGTGTTGGAATTCAACTAACTTATTACCATATGGATTCTTTGTCCATAATTATTATTTTAGCAGAACCATATTTTCTTCTCTGAATTGATCACAACCTTAAATCATCATTCATGAAACTCAAGGTTTCACATGAATGCCTTTAAGCATTCATTGATTGGTCAATGCATTCATGACATATCAGTTCATGAATTCTTCCAAGGAATACAAACAATATTTACTACTAGAGGTTCACACCTCCATCCTTCATGTTCTCCTTCCTTAATCATACCCTACTTGGGTATCCAAGGCATACAATTTCCTTTCAATAGTTCATGCATAACATTAAGAAAATACTTCAGAAGGGGTTCTTACCAAATCCCTTCAAACCTAGTGCCACATATGCATGAACATTTTTATACCGGTTCTCGGCTGCTAGCACCCTGTTTCTATTTTTTACCTCATCCACAGTGCTTTATGGGGACTTTTACATTCATGCCAATAATATTTCAACCGCAACATTCTCATGGTCATCCTCTGCTTGAGGTTGCCCATCATTGGAAACTGCCATCCTCAACAACTTCAATTCCTTTCTATTCATAGCATGCATCATCATATTTACAATTACATTAGTTGTAATATTAAATAAAATGCATATATCATAACATTCAAATCCATAAAACCTCTTCAAAATGTCATAGCATATATTTATGCACTTCATCACATTATCCCTAATGTTTCCATGAGTGCAACATAAAAAGATCTTGATTGTTTCTATAGTAATACAACCATCATCATTATAGTGTCAAAACCTTTTACTTTCATCAGTATACCGGCTCTCTCATTCCAAAGAAAACATAATACTCAGTAAGAAAAGGATTGAGGGCTCTCCCCTTCTTCCAATTCGTTTTACACCGCTTGGGGATTATCAACCCAGTTGAGTTTTCTCTAAGGCCTCACTGCCTTTCAATCCTACATATATGTTACACAATTCAGGGTTCTTAGGGTGAGAAAAGTGTTCCTCCTTTCCCCCCCGCTTACTTATGCAATATACTTTTTGTTGTGATCTTTCTTCTCTCTTCTTGAGCAGCCTTGGTTAGGCTTAGCCTAACTCTTACGATACATCAACATGCTTTTATGGAAAATCCTTTTGTCCATAATGAATCATGAAACTGTGTATATATACAAACTTGTAGCTCCCTGCTTATTACATATCCTTCACTATCTGTGATGGCCTCAACCTTGATTTGGATTTAGCTGGGTACCGAATATTTCATAAGAAATATAAACATGCATCTTTGTCATGTATCCACACATATTCTGGTTTTGTTAACTTACATCCATGATGTACTTAACCATATTCATAATAAAAATCTTCTGTGTAGCTACTAAGGGTATATTTCACAACCTACATACATCTCTACTTTAAAATTAGTCAACTCATGATTGTTCAAAATAATTCTCATGTGATCCTCAATGCATAATCATTTGCCTCTTTATCTTGACAACAGACCATCCTTACTCATTTACTCTTTCATTTGTTTATACTGGCCTTTCCTAGGGAAATGGAGTACATTCCCTCAAGCTATCATTCAAAATATAACTTTCATGAATCTCTACGATGGATTCAACCATACATCCATGGTATTCATTCAATCTTGGCAACTGCAATTCTTGCCTTACATATCATTCATCAAGGCAACCATATTCTGCCTTTAGTTTATATTTACCCTTACATCATGCATGTGCATCACTTGCAAATTTAACATCTTTCATATCTAATTGGTATTAATATCAGTCTTCATGTCAAGAAGATTCATAATGCATTAACCGATGCATTTAAACACATACAAATCTAACCAAGCATTCATCATGCAAGCTCATTGCTTGCACCCTTTCCATGTCATACATACACATGGACATATCAGACTTTCAGAACCTCCTCCAAAGATAATGTTTCCATTCTTATGTCAAGCCTCATAGGGGCACTCAACACCAAGATTCCCTCTCAGTTGAGAGCTTGCAGTCATTCAAAAGATATCCACCTAGCAATTTAATAGACATAGTCATAACTATGTTTCCCTTTCTATGGGATAACGACTAGCAAGAAAACACTCTTTCCTCAACTTTCATGAAAACATTACCCAACTTATAAATACAATATGGGAAATTAAAACCATGCCCAAGGTAACAGGACAACCAATTTGGCTTCCAACTGGTCCTGATCAATAGATCTCTCAATCAAGGAGATCCCTTTCTAGATTCCCTTCACTAGGGTCCAACTATATATGTATGGCTACCATCCACCATTGGATGTCAATCTGACCCATTGGGCTTCTAGAAGTGCCCCAACACTTGCTTTAACACATTTAGGATCAACATTTAATCAACCATTTTACCTTAATTATAATAATTTTTTAATGTCTAATAACATTTGGACTATTCCCTTAAATCCCAAATGCAATCTCGAGTTATGTTACTTACTAAGTATCCTAGATCAGAAATTCAAAGTATCTTTAGCTCAAGATCAGTCTTAACCATTACACCTATAATTCTTCCTTCTGTTCAGCAACAGTCAGGGACAAAGGCCACTCTCCCCCTCCCACAAGAACTTTGATAGATTAGTTTCCTATCCACCAAGAAAGGGAGGTTGTTGTGATTTCTCACTCAATCACTCTATATTTCTATAGCTCTGTTTATCAACTTGATTAGGAAAAACCTTTCCCAAAAATTCCTATACACAGAAACAAATTTTGTTTCTTAGTTCCCTTCGAAACCTGAGAGTTGTGCATGTTCTCCTTTTCCAGGGAATGGTCATCAGAATCATCCCTCTGATCGTGAGGGATTATACACAGATACGAGGTTTAACCCTTCATTGAATCAATAATTATTACCGCTATGGATCCTTTCCATCAGTTCACATTAAATATTAGTGTTCTTCAACATAATCCCATTCCTGTATGATTGACCATTATTTCCGAAAAGAACTAGTAGGATTTATCTGCCATAAACTAGCATGATTCAATATCGTTGGGTAAAATACCAACTATATTTTAATCTACATCCTTCCACTCAAGGAATTTATGTAGAAAATTTATGTTTGGCAGTAATATTCTCAACATGCTCATCCTAGCCTTGGTAACCAAATCTTATGACTGTACAACAAAACCTACAATTGCACAGTGAAGTCAACTTCTTTATTCGGAAGTGCTAACAACACATAGTGCAGACTTCCAAAACATATATAAACAACAACAGGTTTCATTCCTCTCTTTGGTGGAGGTTTGAATAAGCCTCTTAGGAATGCAGTAAGATATGGTGTTACCCCTTAAAGTCCTCCAAAAATATTTTCATACGACTCGTGCATGAGACCAAGTAGGCCAAGTGTTGTTGTCGTGCTCTGATACCAATTTGTAACACACTCGACCCCTAAATTCTCTTTTAAATGGGTGGGCATCATAATTTCTAAATTTCCTTAACTCTTTCTAGGTTCCCTTTTCTCTAAAGTGCAGGTTCTTCCAAACCCGCAGGCTCTTTCCTGGCCCCCTTTAAAGAATTTGAACAATATGCATTCTCTTTCCATGCTAGGCCCCTTCCTTCATGTGACCTCGGGCTGTGACCAGACGCCAAGACAACAAGTTCCTTTTTCGGTGCTTCAGAGCTTCCTTTTGACGAGAGAACTGCTAGGGTTCAATGAGTCTTCTAGAGTATGGAGAGTAGTAGTAAGTTTTTTGGACTCTTTTGAGTGCTACATTTTTTTTAACTCTTTTGTTTCTTAGATTCTTTTGAGTTCCCAAATGTAACTCTTGTGTTTCTTGGACTCTTTTGAGTTCCCAAATATAACTCTTGTGTTTCTTGGACTCTTTTGAGTTACCAAATTAAACGGTAAGTACAAATGGATATGCATCATGACTAACACACCAAACTGAGTCTTTCAGTAGCCAAAAATATATATTATTTTTCAAATAATATTCATTTAAATAAAGGACAAATAATATTATCCCACAGTGAAGTGATGTGATTAAAGCTGCTAAGATTATCCTCCTTGAAATTGATTGACCCATCCACTCATCACTATGGGTATTCTATAACCAATTATAAAGGTCACATCCCTTCCAGTCAGGGAGTAATTACAAGACTTATGGCTTGGGTATTTGTGTGATGCGCTAAGAAAGAATTTTTTTTTTTTTTTTT
>SNQJ01S0026939.1:107058-128511 GCA_010110895.2 Picea sitchensis
CATCAACTTGTAGGTTAATTTACCAATAACTCATATACATGTATATACATCATAATTTTATATAAGAATTCATATTTGTATTGATGTTCAATTAATAAATGTATGTTTATTTTTATCATGTCTTACATTTGTTATGCATTCTCAACATAACTTTGAATCAGTATCCATGTATTTAAATTCCACATCTTAATTTGCATGTTTATGCAAATCAAAGAATTATCATCATCATGAACATATAGCATTTAAAATAATAGTATGAAACACATCACTAGGTCCATATGTACACTTCTCACATGTCTATATCAATATTTTTGAGTCCAAATAGTTGTTAAGAAATGAATTACTAAGATGAGAAAAATCAAAGTTCTAACTACTTAAACCCAAAATATGGGGCGTTACATTGGACCTATCCCACCAGGGGTGCCACCAGACAGGGTGTGTGAGCATATAATTGAGTTGGAGGCAAGGGCAAAACTAGTCATCAACACACCATATAGGCATCCAAAGAAGTATAAAGACGAGATAGAGAACTCCATCAAAGAGCTCTTGGATATGGGGCACATTAGGCCGAGCTCTAGCCCTTTTTCTTGTTCAATAGTATTGGTCAAGAAAAAAGATGGAACTATGCACATGTGCATTGACTTCTAGGCATTGAATAAGAAGACCATAAAAAATAGGTACCCTATACCAAGTATTGATGAGTTGTTGGATGAATTACATGGGGTTGTTTACTTCACAAAAAATGACCTACGCTTGGGCTAACACCAAATCAAAATGAGGGAGGAGGACATCCAAAACACTATGCCTTTTAGATGTCATTATGGTCATTATGAGTTATTGGTGATGGATTTTGGGTTAACCAATGCCCCAACCATGTTCCAATCTTGTATGAACCATGTCTTCAACAAGAAGTTAAGGAAGCACCTTTTGGTATTTTTGGATGAATTTTTCATTTATAGAAGGACGTGGGAGGAACACCTTCAGCATGTGAATCAGATTTTGTCTATCATGGAGAAGCAATCACTATATGCTAAAGAGTCCAAATGTGAGTTTGGAATGACAAAGGTTCTTTACTTGGGACACATCATCGGAGCAAAGGGGGTATAGGTACATCAAGATAAAATTAAAGCAATTATGGAGTGGCCTACTCCTAAGACACTCACAAACTTAAGGGAATTTCTAGGCATGTGCACTTACTAAAGGAAATTTGTCAAAGGGTTCTCTCAGCTTTGTGCACTCTTGACCGATTTGACTAAGAAGAGAACCTTCAAATGGAGTGAGGAGGCTCAATTTACATTTGACAAGATGAAAAAGGTAATGAGCACGTGCCCAGTCTTAGCCCTACCAGATTTCAGCCATCCTTTTACCTTGGAGTGTGATGCCTCGGGAGAAGGTATAAAGGCCATACTGATGCAAAACAAGCACCCTCTTGCCTATGAGATTTGAAAACTCAGGGGACTGAGCTACTTTACATAATCTATGACAAAGAAATGATGGCTATCATGCATGCTCTGGCCAAATTCAGGCAATACCTGGTAGGTGCATGGTTTGTGGTCAAATCATATCATAACAGTCTTATGTACCTATTGGAGCAGAAGGACTTAAATGAAAGACAATAGAAATGGGTAAGTAGAATACAGGCCTATGACTTTGACATTGAATTTGTCAAAGGGAAGAACAATGTGGTGGTTGATGCATTGTCTAGGAGGCCATCCATTTATGCCATGACAAATGTGACTGCACGGCCTACCCAAAACCATTGTTAGTGACAAAGATAGCAGATTCATGAGTACATTCTGGTAGGAGTTGTTCAGACTAGTTGGTACGACCTTGACCCCTAGTACTAGATATCATCCTCAGATGGATGGACAAACTGAGATAGTCAACAAATGGGTGGAAGAATATCTCAAAAATTATGTGGGAGGGCAGCAAAAAGCGTGGGTCAGGTGGTTACACTTGGGAGAATACTGCTACAACACCACCCATCACATGTCCATAGGCATGACACCATTCAGGGCATTATACAACTATGATCCACTCTCTTTTGTGGAGATTGCTTTTGCTGACAGCAAGGGTCCAATGGTACATGATTGGGTACAACAGAGTCAGGACATCCTCAGAGAGCTGAAGGATAATTTACAGAGAGCACATAACCATCAAAAGGTCCAAGCAGATAAACACAAAGTTGAGAGTACCTTTTAGGTTGGTGACTTAGTCTATCCTAGGCTCCAACCATACAGACAGGCTTCTATAAAAAGAAGTAGAGCAGAGAAGTTACAACCACTTTTCTTTAGACCTTACAGGATCAACAGAAGGGTAGGGGTTGTAGATTACAAGCTAGAGCTTCCACAGGGAAACAAGATACACAATGTTTTCCATGTGTCCTTCCTGAAGAGAGACATCGGCCAACACATCACACCCCTTGAGGTGATTCCTTCTTTGGATGAAGAGAGGCAATTGGTTTTGATTCCAAAGGACATATTGGAGGTTTGGGAGAAGAGGCTCAGGAAGAGAAGCATCAAAGAGTACCTGATCAGGAGGAAGGACTTACCCATTGAGGATGCCACGTGGGAGAATGAACATGTGGTACGTGAGATAGGTTTGGAATTGCTTGAGGACAAGAAATTTCTAGCAAGGGATACTGTAATGTCCCCCACCTCTTGATGAAGAGGTTTTGGAAGACTTAGTGGTCTAGGCATCCCCACTAGACCATAGTCTCACACAAAGGGGAAAAGTCAACAAAACTAATTTTATATTTTAAAGTTAACTTAAGGAAAAGGTAAAAAGCGTTAAAAGGTAACTCGATGAAGGAATACAACATTAGAGGTTGAGTTAGGATTTGACCCTAGGGGTTAACTTAACTCAATAGGGAAACAAAAAAAATGTATAAAGAGAAGGCTAGGGCACACCTCTCATTTCATCTTGGATATTTGGTATTTGCTTGATGATGCTCTTGAGCATACAGTTTTGAGGGTTTTGATATTACAAACCCTAGAGAACAAATCAATGGTGAAATATTCCACTCACCTTGTTCCAATATTGGTATCGAGGATTAAATACTCCACCCACACCATTCTACATCCATCATTTATTCAGAAGGATTAACAGGGCCATACCAGTTAGGGTTTTCCAGCAAGGGCACACCATTTGTGGAAGAACAGTTCGATCCAACCTATTGAGGAAGCTTTGGGAGAATTCAACATTAGGATTTTGCTTGCAGGCCCTTACTCATCAATTTGGAGGCTTCCTTGAGGAGTTATCACTTCCCTATCATTGTCTGGAGGTTGGGACGGCTTTAGGAAAGAGAAGACGATTTGGTGATTCAATGATTTGCAGATCTAGGAGGATATACCTTAGATATGAACTTGAAACTTCTCTTAGGGGTTTGTGACTGATTGATCCATCATCCTAGAGAGTTTCAGTTGATTAAGAGACCTTATTCAACCAGACTGAATTATTGGCCATATTCAGGGTTTTAGGAGGGTCGTACTAGTTTGGAGTTTCTGTAGTTGGAGGAGGAGGCATCAATATTTGGGCTCCCTACTTTAGGAGGAGGCTATTATTTCCCTGATCTATCACTTGGAGGCATTTGGAAGCATTTGGGAGTCTTCATCTTCAGGAGGGACGAACCCTTGGTCTCTATCGTCTTCAGTAGGTCGTACCAACAACTTGAGGGTTAGGCTAAACCCTAGTTTTTTATTGGAGCATTCATCTTATATTGTAGCCTTTGGGAGGCTTAATTTGTATCTCCGGGAGCATTTTGTATGCAGATCATATTATTTTCTTGAAGCCATCTGAAGCTATTCCAGATCTGCTTCTCTATTGTATCAGGTGCTTTCTTTCTTATAATAAAGTTCAGATCTTGTGTATTGTTGAGATCTTCATATGTTGAAATTCTTATTGTATAATTGTGGTTGGATAACTGAATAAACCCTAAGACTAAAATGTTCATGGCCAACCTACATACACAACAATAAACAATCAACTTAGTGGTTAGTTTGTGTTTCCAAGCGAAACATTGGCTTGGGAACATCACACTGGTCCTTTCTTCATTAACTGATTTTTCTCCTTGGGATCCGGAGGAGGTTTATTATCCTCATCAGAGGGAAAGTTGGGTTCATTCGACATAATGAACCCTCTCTTATAGTTTTTACATTCTTTCCTCTAGTGATATCATGGCCACTACTTTCAAGGCTTCACCCCCACAGTTAGTTGTTTGGCTATTCAAACAATAATACATTTACACTGTTACCATGCCATAACATGGTAATCCTAATTAATGATTAATTACAAGTTGGGGGGGGGGGAGGAACAGGGGTGTTACAATCCCCTCCCCCTTAAAAGGAACATTGTCCTCAGTGTTCTTTCTCGGTAACACCTATCATGGCTTTCTCATTCAGCTGCTTCAGAAGTCTTGACCTTCTTTCTGGTCAGGTCCGTTTTTAGACTCTTAACCTTCATCACCTTCCTTCAATAATTTTGGGACAAAAAGCATATTAATCACAATTTTATGCGAAAACATCTTACTGTTGTTCAAACTTTAAGAGAAAAATTTCATAATATAGCACAATACTTATCTGTGCAGTTCATGGGTTTGCATCCACATGGTTGTCTTGTTATCCATGCTCACTTTTTTTTCTATACATACTCATTATGTGCATGATCCCAATCAATAGTTTACAAGAACTATAAAAGTATCCTCTTCCTTGCGGTCACTCACCCTCTAGGCCCAGGCTCTGGCATCCCCTTCTCTGCTATATAGTTCTTCGGGTGATCCATCTTTCCTTTCCAAGGTTTTCTCGCACATGAATAATGCCAATGACTTCATCGAGACTTACAGTCGAGGCATTCATCAGATTTTCTCTACCGAGGCATCCCTCCAGCTTGTGTTACCTCAACACAACATATTATAGGCGGTCATGACTTACCACGGGGTTCTCATGTCTCAACAATGGCCTCTTTCATTCTTTTCATCTTGACAACCTTCATCTATCCTTTCTGGACATATATTTTTGTCTCACCTGTATCACAGGTATACATAAATTCATGAGACATCTTCATAAATTTTAAATTTTAGAATGTTATTGCAAATATGTCACCCATAGATTTTCCAATTTCCTCATTTATTTTTATATATGTTCCATACATAACTCGATTTACCAATTATGGGACTTTTCTTCCCATAGTAGTTTGTCTCAACATGCAATTTTGGTCTTCCTTATGGGCTTACAACACTTCCATATACAAGACCCTTTACTTCTTGCAATTTCAACATTCCTAAGCCAAACAAGTTGTTAGTTCTCATGCACATTATATGTTCATTGCACACTTGCAGTGGTTCATAAACAATTTCAAGACTGTGCACACTAAAAATCAAATGCATTCACTTCAAAGTAAATACCATTCCTTGTGGTTTGGCTCAACGGTAATTAGTCTTCCTTATGGAATTATAGCACTGCCATATCCAAGACTCTTTTCTTCCTGCACTTTCAACTTGAATCAACCAAACAAATTGTTATTTTCCCATGCACATATATTTTCACTGCACCTTTATAACATCATAAACAATTCTTAAATTGTGCATGCTATCAATCGAATCACTTTTATCTATTTGAGAATATAAAGAAAAAGGAAATTTCATTCCTTATAAATGCATCAGTCCAATATATCGACCTTTCCAGATGCAATTCAACATTAAGTGAATTTAATCAATGTGCCAATGTCCTTGGCCACATTCACACATAATGCGCCCTTTTATTGATTTCAGATTATCACTTTTCAGGTTAGGCACTCTCGCCAAGGTGTGTTGGAATTCAACTAACTTATTACCATATGGATTCTTTGTCCATAATTATTATTTTAGCAGAACCATATTTTCTTATCTGAATTGATCACAACCTTGAATCATCATTCATGAAACTCAAGGTTTCACATGAATGCCTTTAAGAATTCATTGATTGGTCAATGCATTCATGACATATCAGTTCATGAATTCTTCTAAGGAATATAAACAGTATTTACTACTAGAGGTTCACACCTCCATCCTTCATGTTCTCCTTCCTTAATCATACCCTACTTGGGTATCCAAGGCATACAACTGCCTTTCAATAGTTCATGCATAACATTAATAAAATACTTCAGAAGGGGTTCTTACCAAATCCCTTCAAACCTAGTGCCACATAGGCATGAACATTTTTATACCAGTTCTCAGATGCTAGCACCCTGTTTATGATTTTTACCTCATCCACAGTGCTTTATGGGAACTTTTACATTCATGTCAACAATATTTCGACCGCAACATTCTCATGGTCATCCTCTCATGGTCATCCTATACTTGAGGTTGCCCATCATTAGCAACTGCCATCCTCAACAACTTCAATTCCTTTCTATTCATAGCATGCATCATCATATTTACAATTACATTAGTTGTAATATTAAATAAAATGCATGTATCATAACATTTAAATCCATAAAACGTCTTCAAAATGTCATAGCATTTATTTATGAACTTCATCACATTATCCCTAATGTTTCCATGAGTGCAACATAAAAAGATCTTGATTGTTTCTACAATAATACAACCATCATCACTATAGTGTCAAAACCTTTTACTTTCATCAGTATACCGGCTCTCTCATCCCCGAGAAAACATAATACTCAATAAGAAAAGGATTGAGGGCTCTCCCCTTCTTCCAATTCATTTTACACCGCCTGGGGCTTATCAACCCAGTTGAGTTTTCTCTAAGGCCTCAGTACCTTTTAATCCTACAACTCTGTTACACAATTCAGGGTTCTTAGGGTGAGAAAAGTGTTCCTCCTTTCCCCCCCCACTTACTTATGAAATATACTTCTTGTTGCGATCTTTCTTCTCTCTTCTTGAGCAGCCTTGGTTAGGCTTAGCCTAACTCTTACGATACATCAACATGCTTTTTATGGAAAATCCTTTTGTCCATAATGAATCATGAAACTGTGTATATATACAAGCTTGTAACTCCCTGCTTATTTCATATCCTTCACTATCTGTGATGGCCTCAACCTTGATTTGGATTTAGATGGGTACCAAATATTTCATAATGAATATAAACATGCATCTTTGTCATGTATCCAAATTATGTATCCACACATATTCTGGTTTTGTTAACTTACATCCGTGATGTACTTAACCATATTCATAATAAAAAGCTTGTGTGTAGCTACTGAGGGTATATTTCACAACCTACATACATCTCTACTTTAAAATTAGTCAACTCATGATTGTTCAAAATAATTCTCATGTGATCCTCAATGCATAATCATTTGCCTCTTTATCCTGACAACAGACCATCCTTACTCATTTACTCTTTCATTTGTTTATACTGGCCTTTCCTGGGGAAATGGAGTACATTCCCTCAAGCTATCATTCAAAATATAACTTTCATGAATCTCTAGGATGGATTCAACCATACATCCATGGTATTCATTCAATCTTGGCAAGTGCAATTCTTGCCTTACATATCATTCATCAAGGAAACCATATTGTGCCTTTAGTTTATATTTACCCTTACATCATGCACGTGCATCACTTGCACATTTAACATCTTTCATACCTAATTGGTATTAATATCAGTCTTCATGACAAGAAGATTCATAATGCATTAACCGATGCATTTAAACACATACAAACCTAACCAAGCATTCATCATGCAAGCTCATTGCTTGCACCCTTTCCATGTCATACATGCACATGGACATATCAGACTTTCAGAACCTCCTCCAAGGATATTGTTTCCATTCTTAAGTCAAGCCTCATAGGGGCACTCAACACCAAGATTCCCTCTCAGTTGAGAGCTTGCAATCATTCAAAAGATATCCACCTGGCAGTTTAATAGACATAGTCATAACTATGTTTCCCTTTCTATGGGATAACAGCTAGCAAGAAAACACTCTTTCCTCAACTTTCATGAAAACATTACCCAACTTATAAATACAATATGGGAAATTAAAACCATGCCCAAGGTAACATGACCACTAATTTGGCTTCCAACTGGTCCTGATCAACAGATCTCTCAATCAAGGAGATCCCTTTCTAGATTCCCTTCACTAGGGTCCAACTATATATGTATGGCTACCATCCACCATTGGATGTCAATCTGACCCATTGGGATTCTAGAAGTGCCCCAACACTTGCTTTAACACATTTAGGATCAACATTTAATCAACCATTTTACCTTAATTATAATAAATTTGTAATGTCTAATAACATTTGGACTATTCCCTTAAATCCCAAATGCAATCTCGAGTTATGTTACTTACTAAGTATCCTAGCTTAGAAATTCAAAGTATCTTTAGCTCAAGATCAGTCTTAACCATTACACCTATAATTATTCCTTCTATTCAACAACAGTCAGGGACAGAGGCCACTCTCCCCCTCCCACAAGAACTTTGGCAGATTAGTTTCCTATCCACCAAGCAAGGGAGGCTGCTGTGATTTCTCACTCAATCACTCTATATTTCTATAGCTCTGTTTATCAGATTGATTAGGAAAAACCTTTCCCAAAAATTCCTGTACACAGAAACAAATTTTGTTTCTCAGTTCCCTTCGAAACCTGAGATTGTGCATGCTCTCCTTTTTCAGGGAATGGTCATCAGAATCATCCCTCTGATTGTGAGGGATTATACATAGATACAAGGTTTAACCCTTCAGTGAATCAGTGATTATTACTGTTATGGATCCTTTCCATCAGTTCACATTAAATATTAGTGTTCTTCAACATAATCCCATTCCTGTATGATTGACCATTATTTCTAAAAAGAACTAGTAGGATTCCTCTGCCATAAACTAGCATGATTCAGTATCATTGGCTAAAATACCAACTATATTTTAATCTACATCCTTCCACTCAAGGAATTTATGTAGAAAATTTATGTTTGGCAGTGATATTCTCAACATGATCATCCTAGCCTTGGTAACCAAATCTTATGACTGTACAACAACACATATAATTGCACAGTGAAGTCAACTTCTTTATTCGGAAGTGCTAACAACACACAGTGCAGACTTCCAAAACATATATAAACAACAACAAGTTTCATTCCTCTCTTTGGTGGAGGTTTGAATAAGCCTCTTAGGAATGCGGTAAGATATGGTGTTACCCCTTAAAGTCCTCCAGAAATATTTTCATACGACTCGTGCATGAGACCAAGAAGGCCAATTGTTGTTGTCGTGCTCTGATACCAATTTGTAACACACCCGACCCTTAAATTCTATTTTAAATGGGTGGGCATCATAATTTCTAAATTTCCTTAACTCTCTCTAGGTTCCCTTTTCTCTAAAGTGTAGGTTCTTTCAAACCCGTAGGCTCTTTCCTGGCCCCCTTTAAAGAATTTGAACAATATGCGTTATCTTTCCATGCTAGGCCCCTTCCTTCATGTGACCTCGGGCTGTGACCAGATGCCAAGACAACAAGTGCCTTTTTCGATGCTTCCGAGCTTCCTTTTGATAAGAGAACTGCCAGGGTTCAATGGGTCTTCTAAAGTATGGAGAGTAGTAGTAAGTTTTTTGGACTCTTTTGAGTGCTACATTTTTTTTAACTCTTTTGTTTCTTAGATTATTTTGAGTTCCCAAATGTAACTCTTGTGTTTCTTGGACTCTTTTGAGTTCCCAAATGTAACTCTTGTGTTTCTTGGACTCTTTTGAGTTCCCAAATGTAACTCTTGTGTTTCTTGGACTCTTTTGAGTTCCCAAATTAAACGGTAAGTACAAATGGATATGCATCATGACTAACACACCAAACTGAGTCTTTCAGTAGCCAAAAATATATATTATTTTTCAAATAATATTCATTTAAATAAAGGACAAATAATATTATCCCATAGTGAAGTGATGTGATTAAAGCTGCTAAGATTATCCTCCTTGAAATTGATTGACCCATCCACTCATCACTATGGGTATTCTATAACCAATTGTAAAGCTCACATCCCTTCCGGTCAGGGAGTAATTACAAGACTTATGGCTTGGGTATTTTTGTGATGCGCTAAGAAAGTTTTTTTTTTTTTTTTTTTTTTTTTNTTTTAAATTGGCTGAGCTCGCTAGGGTTCAAATCTCTATGTGTCACCTCGAATGCTTTCTCCATTCAGGGAAAATTCCTCTCTTTTTTTAATTTCTTCTTTATTTATTTATATCTAGGTGCAAACAAAAATGAGAAGCAAACTATGGTAAATGATACCTTGAAAGTAAAGAGAACTAATATTTTCACTATAAAGTGGGAATTTTTAATCGATGTTAACACACTCAAAGGCAATCGTGAAAAATGGAATGAAATAAATAAACAAGTGTGTGTGTCTATATATATACCATTTTGCCACCCTTTTACCTTTTTTCCAAAAAGTCTCTTGGCATATAGTGCATTTGGAGAAACTTTGAAAAGTTGTGATTTGTTGCACTCTTAGAAATTTGCATTCTATGCAACAATATGTTCACATCGTGTTATTGATATTTTGTGGATTGTGATGTGTTGCATGAAATAAATCTTTAATGTTGCGATATGTTGCATGGAACAAAAATTTTGGCTCACGATGTGTTGCATGGATAGAAAGTTTGTAGACATGTGATATATTCCCTTGCAATGTATCAAAATGAAGTAAGTTATGAAGTTGTGATATATCACAGGAAAGAGATTTTTGAAAATTGAAAAACGTCGCAAGAGAGATTTTTGAAAGTTGAAAAACATCGCAAGAGAGATTTTTAGAGTTACAAAAATGTCGCAAGAAAGGTAAATTTTTAAGTTGTGAAATGTTGTGACTTTGAAAAATCTCACGAAGTTGCATTTTTTTCCCCTCTATAATATGGTTGCATCGTAGACATTAAACTTTATGAAATTTTCATTATGTTTCATATAAAATGATTTGGGTTGCGGTGTGTTGCATGGGTAGAATGTTTTGAAAGTTGTGACACAATGCAATTTGGAAACTTTTTGAAAGATGCAATTTACAATATACTCAAGAGGTTTTTCAATGCAAGTTAATCGAAAAGATGAAAATCCATTTGAAAACTTAACAGAATCTTGAAAAAGAGTTGGGGGCTTACTCAAAGTAAAAAATTTCTAAGTCGTGATATGAAATATTGAAATATTGGTCTTCTATAATTCAAAAAAAAAGGAGTGACCCCAACCCTTCTTTCCTTTGCTATGTGACAAGAGCAAAAAGGTATGGGGAAGTTGTTGCTTGTTCAACACAGTGTGTCTATTGTACCAAGTACTATGAACAAGTTCACCTAGAAATGATATTTTTTATGTTCATATGATATGAACGAGGTGACTTATAAAAGGTTTCCTTCTAATTACAGTTGTGGGGTCATAATCAACCACATGCACAAAGATGTATTTTGTATTCTCAGCAACCACCTTAATCGAGAGAAAAAGAGCATCAAGAAGAAGATGCCAACATTGGAATTGTGGACCCACTTTAAATAAAAGAAACCTAGAAGGAAATAGTGTAATAGACAAACTTGATATATGATAGATGTGTTTTGACACTTACTAAACTATAAATTGTTGTGGATATTCCATTGGAACTTCTCATCACAATAGATCTTGTATTATGTTGAAATATTTTTATTATGCAGGTTTATTTCCTTATATCTCATATGTATTATCACTAGCTTATTGCTCAAATTTATGAAAATAACTGAAATACAAAAAATGAAAGGATAAGAAAATGAACACATCATCCACATGAATGAACACAAGATGTATCTTAGGAAACATAAAATGGAAGAAAACTCATCTAGAAGACAAGGTAGGCTCTACTATCTTTTCTTCAGTTTTGAAAATGCAAATACAAAGAAATGGGAACTCACTATAGGGTTTCATATTATATTGTGGCTTGAATGGCTCCTACAGAATCTTATTTCTCCTCTATTATTCTCTCAAACCCCACTCTTAGATTCTCTTCTCAACTATGGAACACTTACAATGCTAAAAGAATGGAACACCCTCTCCAGCTAGTGACACAGTATTTAACACAGTCTGATAATCGTCTAGGGCTAAGGTTTTTGCATAACTCGACCCTTAATTAGTGTTAGGGTTTCAGACCTTCTTGAATATTCTTTAAAGTACACACATGAATAATGGGGCTAATATGGAACCCACTTGGTACCATAGTGGCAAACAAGGTCGGTCAACTTGTGAGGCATAACTTCCACATAAAAACTCCAATTGAGATGATTTTTTCACCATTGGAAAGGTAGCGATGTGTAGAACATTGTTGAGGGGTTGTGATCTATGCCTTCAAAGTATTGATCCCCAATATTTCCATTTTGTGCCTCCAAATGGATTTGGAAGGTTCTGAACCCCAAATCTTCAAACCAAGACTTGCCACTAAAATGGGCCCTATGAAATATCCCAAATACTGATTTCGCTATCTGACTGAAGTTTCTTTGGGTTTCTGAATGCAGTTTCAAGGATTCTGGATCCAGTTTAGTTTATTATCATAATGTTTGGGGTTTTAATCTTTTTTTCACAACATGCAAATACTTTTGTTGTCGGAACAATGTTCTTTATTGCACTAATTGTAAAGACTAAAATTATAATAAATGGAATACTGGAATATTAACATAACACTGCTAAATTTCTCAAAACTCTTTAGATTGATGTTTATAAGTCTATATCTAACTTGGAATACAGATGCATGCAAAGGAAATACCAGATCTGCTACATGTGAATGTGGGTTTGTTGCATGCAATTCCAAATATTCTACTAGATAGAAGATACACTGCATGCATGATGAAGTATGTTGCATGCACTGAGAATACGCTGCACGCAATGGAAATACACAGTAAATTTTTTCATTGATGAATGGAAAATATCCTATGGATAGATATTCTACATGCAAGTAAAGGAAATACTAGATCTTCTACATGCAATTGTGGATTTGTCGCATGCAAGCCCAAATATGGTATTGGATGGAAGATACACTACATGCATAGTGAAATATGTTGTATGCATTGAGAATACACAAATATATTCTTTTATGATGGCATAGCGTCCCTCCTGAACCTCCACGCCTCCCTCTGGATCAATCATGTAACTCCCATGCCCTCCAAGCATTAAGGACAAATCTCTGAAATTCCTTGACCGATATGAATCCCTTTGAATGAAACCAATGTTGTATTTGTTGCAATCTTGAAGAATGATGGAGAATATGGATGATCCTCCCGACAAACTAGGGTGTGTCTTCCAACACCAAAATCAATCACTATGGTGGTTTCTCCTTGGAAATCCACAAAAATCCACAAAGTTTTCTGACTTCTCTCTGCAATCCAATTCTCAATCTCAATATTCGATAATGAGAGGAATTAGTGTTATCCTTCCCTATATACTTGATTCCCATTCTAATCCCTCATTCACTTTATTTAATTAAAGTGACTTTTCCTAATTTTTGACTTTAATAATTCTTTTAAGTGACTTTTCCTAATTACTTAATGCCACTTTCAACTTAAGATTTTTTAGTATATGACACTAACTAATTCTTTTATTCCCTTTTTATCCCGAATATAGACTACAGGAATCAGTATAGGCTACTGAGTCGCTCCTCCTGGATTCATCACTGGGAAAGGGACATTACACCCTGTCAGCCAATTCCCACAAATTTTCCATCCAGAAAGTACCAAGATTAATGAAAAATTATATAATGATCCATTCCAGATAATATACTTGGTACTTTCCATGTTCTTTTATGTTACATTTAACATTTTTATATACGATGTTTTTTAATTTTTAATTTTCCTCTTTGACACTATGATGTGATGATGTGTCATTTTATTGTTTACTAATTAAATTGGGTATGGGAAATGAGAGTGGTGTGAGATGAGGGGGAGCCAAATGAGCTTCAAAATTCTCATGGTTGGCCTCATCAGTAGAGAATAAAGTGTTCTCAAAGTGAAGAGAAGCTCAAGGTAGCAATAGAACTACCACATCAACCAATTAATGAGTTCAAACCTTTAATAGTTATAATTAGGTTTTTATTGAGTTCTTACATTTTCTTCTATTTTTGTCATATGCATATCTAATCATATGGTAATCAATATTTGTGGATTCCATTGCAAGTCTAAGTAGTGGTGTGTAGTGATTCCTTGTATTTTCAATTGATTCTAAATCAAGATTGTATCCTTATAATATATGACACATTTAGTCTACATGCACATAAAAATATATATCAATATAGATTTTAGTGCAAGCTTGAAGGAAACACAAACAATTTTAGTTGTTTTCTTATTTGTTTCTTAATATTGTTTCGTGACAAAGAATGTGGTGTTATTTTCCATTATGACAAATATGTGAAGGTTCTTATGACTCTTTTCCCTGTTGGGATTCTAATTAGTCTTCAACTTTGATGCCTTGACAATAATGATTCTCACTAAGATCTAGAAAATAATGCTCCTCATCTTCTTTCGATTTAGAGTATATAAGCATATCACAAAATTTCAAGTATAAGATTGTTCACATTCTACTGTAAACATTGATCATCAAGTAAGAATTATGGAAAATTTAGGTGTAGCAACTACAATTTATCATTTCTATCTACTCGACCCTTCATAGGGGGATTGTTATAAAGTTCAATGGTTTTTGTTTCTCATGATATTTAGCTAGCTTGGTATAGGTTTCGTTACTTATTCCTTGAATATATTCATTTATCCACAATTTTTTTTTTTTTTTGTAAGAAACATGCTTAATTAGTTCATATGCATCATCTATGGAAGACTTAACCTTGTTACTATTTTGATTTTCTTTTTTTAACACCTATCGATATCTTTAACAAATAGAATAATGTCCTTGCTTTTCAAGGACTTGATGTCTTGAGCTTGAAAAATGGTTGAAGCCTTATCCTTTGTATTTTTGGGACTAGACATAGCACCAAGATTCTATAATGATGACAATATAAATATATGTGGGTGCATTTTGGTGGATATAGATGATGAAGACCAATTCTAGGGGTCAAAAAGATTAGTTACTGTGAATTTGATCCTCGGACATGTGGGTTCTTTGGCCCACAAAATGCATTGATATATGTCCATTGCACCATTTAACACTCCTAAATATCTTCATATCTACAATTCTCACCTTGAATCATCGACCCTTTATCTTCATATGACCTTGATACATGACCAAGCGCTTACTACATTAGGAACTTAACTACCCATAGATCATCAGACTTCTCTTGTCGGAAGGTCGTCATCAGTATCCAGTGATGTGAGTCACTCCAAACAATTCAGGCTTTGAGAAGCTCAGACTTCAATGAGCTGCAATTACTCTGACAGATTCGAGACCTGATTATCTAGAGCCACTCTGATGACTTCGCTCCAATCAAGACACTACCAAGTTTCTGCTTCTTAAACCATCAATTTGGGTCATTAAGGTTTGATATCTTGTGTGATATCACTTGATTTAGATCATCGTTGATCCTTCCAGTGATCAACGGTTGATCTTCCTCCTCGCTGGAATGTGACTTATCTTCGCCATTTCGAACTGAAACAAATGCTCATGATCTCTCTCATACACACATGCATTAGATTCATGGACTCAACAGGGTTTGTACAAATAGGGTTCACACATAGAGATAACACCTAATAATAAAGATACAATAAAATACACATAATTTTATTGCATCGAGCTCAATTACACACTAAGGGTGCTTCTCAGGCCCTAGCCACTCTCTCAGCCTGATCTGCATTGTAACTTGCCCCCTTTTTTCCTCATGCCCACAGGCTTACAACACATGATGAATAAAAATGATCGAATAATTACAAATCCAATCTAGCCTCAACAAATTGCCCAAGACAACAATTTCACACTAATAACAACAAACCCTATTGTTTTACGTCACGTCCATGTCCTCACCTTTTGGAAGGTTCACGATCTGATTTTATTTGGGGGGTTGATGCTCTTGCATCAAACTCCCAAGGTAGAAAATATTCATGATATCCTAATCATGTGTCTTCATTGTTGCTTTCCATATTCAACCTTTGGTATTATTTTTCCTCATGTATCACTCCATCATAACGCTAAGCTTCTCCTCATGCTCAACAATGAGCTGCAACCAAGACTTTCTTTGAAGAAAGCCTCTACACCTACTATCAAATACCTCATCAAGCTTTCCCGGAGCTTGAAATTTTTGTATTACAAGTTCTCTCCTCTAGAACGTTTTGAGCATCCTCTTCTCTTCTCTATGCTTCTCCACGTACCCACTCACACACAGGAAAACTTTTCCCTGCTATGATATCACTTGAAGAAGACCAATTTTGGTGGTCACGAAGATCAGTTACTGTGAATTTGATCCTTGTACCTATCGGTTCTTTGGCCCACAAAATGGACTAATACATGTCCATGGTAGAAATTAACACTCCTCAGTATCCCCATAGCTCTGGTGCTCACCTTCAATCATCGACCCTTTATATCCATATGACCTTGATATATGACCAAGCGTTTACTACATTGGGTGCTTAAATCCCCATAGACCATCAAAATTCTCTTGTCAGAGTGTCTTTGTCAGACTCCAATGATGTGAGTCACTCTAACCAATTTAGCCTCAGAGAGGCTCGAACTTCGACAAGCTACAAGTACTCCAACATATTCAGGATCCAATGAAATAGAGCCACTCAAATGAATTCACTCCAATCAAGACATTGCCACGTGTCTGCTTCTTAAACCATTGATCTAGATCATCAGGGTTTCATCACCTATGTGATATCACTTGAACCGGATCACCGTTAATCCTTCCAGTGATCAATGGTTGACCTTCCTCCATACTGGAATGCAAATTCTCTTTACCATCCTAACCTACAACAAACACTCATGGCCTCTCTCACACACACATGCATTAGATTCATGGACTCGACAAGGTTTGTACACATAGGGTTCACTCATAGAGACAACACTGAATGAAAAAGATACAATAAAATATGCAGAATTCTATTACATCGAGCTCGATTACACACTAAGGGCGCTTCTCAGGCCCTGACCACTCTCTCGACCTGATCTACATTATAACTAGCCTCCTTTTTTCCCCATGCCCACATGCTTACAAAACATAATGAATAACAAGGATCAAATAATTGCAAATCCGATCTAACCTCAACAAATTTCCCAAAACAACAATTTCACACTAATAACAACAAACCCTATCATTTTACTCAAATTTTGAGGAAATTGTGTCCTCTTGGCCACGTCACGTCCACATCCTCACCTTCTAGAAGGTTGATGCTCCTGCATCAGAAGATCAAGGTCATGTCATTTGGCATGACTCAAAACAAAATTGCGATTCATTTAAATTTCTTAGTCTCCTATATAGTTTTAGTGATTGGAAGAATATACATATGGAGTTTTATTCATTTTTCAACTCTAATATACATTAATTTTCCCACCATGATAAATCCAAAAGATTATAGAGATTAATGAAGTTTCATTTAAATCCAAATGGAAGGAATGAGGTAATTCTCAATGAAAGTGTCTCTTTGGATTACCTCATAAGACTCATCATGTCTCCACATGGCATTCATTGGATATGAATCTCCAAACATGGGATTTTTCTTCCTCCCCAAATACTACTCCTAGTATTTATATTTAAATATTATTGCTAAAATGTTGTAAAATGTAGTGAAGCATTTAAAGAAGAAGTAGAAAATTGATTCAGTTGGGGAGAGAGAAGAAGGGAAGTACATACACTTTTGTTGTTGAGACAAAGGACTTGATTAATTGATATGGAGAAAGATGAGAAGATATAAATTTCATTGAAAAATAAAATGAAGTAGGGCTTTCTTAAGACATGAAAAATGTCGCAAGTTAAAATAATTATTGTAGAGAAATAAAATACAACATGTCCTTCAAAATAATTATTGATGGGGTTCGATATTCCCCCTTCTTGCAACACTTTCAAAATCATGCTAATACAACTTTGTGTGATTTTAAAGACCAATTTTATGTATGAATGAATGATTTTGAGCATTGTCACATGTTGGAAAACATCAATATATTTGGTTGATCATTTCATAAATTTTGGGTGATATTTGATATGTGTAAGTTTTCTCCTTCACATGATTTGAAGGTGGAACTCTACCTTTTCCTCCATGCCACATTCACCTTCACGAAGCATGAAGGAAGAAGTGGACAACAATGTAATTGATATTTTTTCAAACTTTTAATCTCTCTTGTACATGGATCTTATGTTGACAATTTAGTGCATTAGAAGGATTGTAAGGGCCTTGATTGTGACATGAGATAAGCCGCCCCCTATTTCTCACGTGTTATTCATTTTGTGGGATTATCTCATAATATTTATCATGTCTCCACATATCATTCTCTAAAGCTGCCACAGCATATTTTTTTAATATATAAAAACATTTTGTCACTTAAGCAACATCATCAATGTCAACTGAGAGACATGAAAATAAGATAGTTTTGACATGACATCGACTAGACGCCACTACTATAGCTTAAATGTTGATCTTGTGTTTCTTAAGCAACGACCTTTAAGATTTTATTTATAATTTCTTTGTAGCGTAGTTTTGAAGAGGTCAACTACATGTCTATCATAACATAATGTGTCATCGCAAAAGTGATGCCTAGTTTAATAAAGTATGTTATTTTGACACCATGTTCCCAATGTTGATTCAATGAGAGGAAAAATTATATTCAACATTTAAATGACATTACAAATGTCGAATGAGCATCGAATTTGGAACCCAAATGTAGTAGTGATTAGAACATTCATGATTTCTATATGTAAGTTCATTGTTCAAATCAAAGTTGATATCTAAAGATCTAGGAGAAATACCCATCCCTCTTGATATTGTAATATGTTAATTAAGAAATTGTTTAAGGAGATATGTGTTAACATAGAGACATCTGGTCATTATAATGATTATATTTTCACATGTGTGATTTATGTTAAAGAGTTAGTAATGTTGATTTGGATGTCCGATAAGATGACATTGAGTGTGAAGTTTTTGGAGCTTATCATATTGATGTATCAACAGTCTTCCCACTAAAGGAGATATATATTGTTGGGTAAGAAGTTATGTTGTAAGTATTTGTTGTGTGAGGTTAAGTGTTGTAAGAGGTGTAGTGGAGATGATGCCAAAGAGATGTAAGTGAGAAAACAATAAATGGACAATAGACAACCAAAAACTTTGATAGACACACCCCTTTTTAAAGATGAAACACTAAATGTGATAGCTACCAAAGTGATCAGATATAAAAACAATACATTGTTTAGATAGAAGACTAAATACATTAGTGATCACTTTAATTTTAGTGGTTCATTCTAAAATAATGAATACCAAAATAGTGTAATGTTTTTTAGTTGCTTTAATTTTTGTCATTGCTAAGCTTGATCATAGTAAGATTGAAGCTCCTTGTAACTTGAGTTTGATTTAATTTTCCTTCTAGCTCAAGTGGATGATGATATGACATGACCATTCTCAACTACTAGGATTGGGATAACACTTACAGGTCCTTATTTTTTTAATGGAAATGTAATTGATAAAGGAGTATGCATGGGAAGAAAATTTCAATATAGAGATATGTCATTATAAAAATATAAGCTCAAGATTAGAATTTTTAATGAGCATAAAATTTTTAATTAATTTTAGATCCATTCAATCCTAATGCACTCCAAATCACTTACTAAACGTATAATACCTAAAATATGTAAAATTTAGAAAATGAGATATTGTTTGAATTGAACTCATGATTTTTTCATTCATATACACACTAACTTAAATGGGTTGTATAGATGCTATAATGTTATAAAATGTTTCCATTTGATTCTTCTCTACTACCACTAATGTAACGTCCCTAGTCTCCCAGGATGGGCCACGTCACACAATATCAACTTCTATAGCTCTGGTACCACAATGTAACATCTCCAAAAAACTTATGATACCAAACTGTAACATCATCTAGCTTACTATTGAACAATGTTATTCTAAAATTCACTGTGCAGATTTAACTCTAAACACAAGGTTGTGCAGTATCACTTGAAGTAACGCACTCAACCCCAAGTCACACCACACAACTTATAATAGAATAAGTAATATAAAACAATTGTGCACGAGTATACTAATCACACCGCACTACCGTGCACACAACCATCTTGACGTCACATGCCAATTTTGATATCCTTGTGCAGGAGGTCTATATGCCTGTACGCATACATGAGTTCCAACCTTATGTGCACAAATGCTACTTTATTGCACACTTTTCCATCCAATCCTTTCCTCAAAGACTCGTGACCAATATCAAAGGATAACTTAACAGGAAAGACTATCAATCACTGTCACACTCAAGCACATCTACAAATATAGGCTATAAGCACCATACTTACATTTGCAAGCACCATAATACAGAAAAACAAAAATTACTTATATGCAATGACATACAATAATTAAACCCATATTATACACAGATAAATAAGCACACAGTAAATGAGACAAGCACAAAAAGAACACTAGTCTTTTATGAAAAGTCATGAACTGCATGGAGAACTCAAATGTTGCTCCCAACCATAGACTCTATTGCTCATAATGTTTTAGCAATAGGCCACCCCCGAGTTGGGGCTTAAATCCACCAGGGAAAAATGGTTTTTAGTGACGGGCTAAGGTATGATTATCAACCAAATTTCTAAGTCCAAGGTCCCACTACTGCAACTAGTCTACAATCTCTCATTCCCCATGCACCTGTCACGCCCAAGGAATTGTGCCCCTTCTCTTCTCAACATTCCCCCGGCTTCCCCACTTCCCTTCCAGGGTTACCAACAATAGGATGGACAAGAAGTCTCCAACCCTGTGACTAATTCCCAACACATCAGGGAACAATTCTCAACAAAAATCTTGCCTAGAGAGTATGCTCACGGGCCTTACAACCCACCTCTTCAACAACAAATCTCTCACCAAGAGAGACTTCTCAAGGGCCTGAAAACCCCCGCCTCTTCGACAACAATACTCTCATCACAAAAACATAAAAACATCTTACAATCTCTTCTCTCTGCGGATAAGGTAGTAGTCAAAGTTTCCCTAGATATTCTAACCCCTCCCACTCACGAGAAAAATGAATAGTGAATCATCCCCCAAAATACACTAAGGTCAACAATATATATTGTATGCCTTCAAATTGACACTTTTCACCTTTAGAAGTAGCTTTAAGCCACTCGGTGATTCATTCCCTACCATCGGGAACTTAGGATAAAATAATTATCCATAACATAAAAAAAAATTGAAAATATTATAAAATAATCCATAAGACTTAAGTCTCACCCCTCCTTTTCCCCTTTTCTGGTGGATTTATCCCCTCATCTCTTTTCGTTTGAGTTTGTCTGCATGCAATGATGTAACATTATATTAATAACTTGAGTATGATTACTTTTACATGGATAGGCACACTAGCCTATCTTCACCCCAACTCACCACCTCATAATCACACA